>JANAVB010016195.1:26146112-26150567 GCA_029216955.1 Iris pallida
CCAGACCGAGCCCTAACCCTAAACCACCACAACGACCACCCTCGACCACCGTAGTCTTTCGTCTCCGGCGAAAACCCTAGTCCTAAACCCTAACTCCGGCCACCCCACAGCGCCACCTCCCTAGCTACCCTCACAGCCTCCAACCACCGCCGACGAGCTCGCCACGCTGAGACGCGACGATCGCCGCCCAAGCGCCACCGCCGCGATGCCTCCGCCGCCGTCCAGCCCCTTCGAAACCTCCCCAGCAAATCGGACACGTGAGTAGTAGTGTCGAATCGTGTCGTGTGAGTCTCGTGCACACGTATGTGGTTCGCCGTGTCCTGGCGAGCACGAGAGTAGGATTGGACACGGCAAACTCGTGTCGTACGTGTCGAAATTGACCCGGACACTTAGACTCCTGTGTCCCTAACTGTCAGGACACAGGACTGTATTTATATTTTTTTTATTTAAATTGCTTAATCCTAAATAAATTAAACCTAATCCTAACATAACCAGCGGGCTGACCCCCTGGCCAGCCCGACCTAGTCTAAATCCCCCCACCCCTCCCCCCCTCCCCCCCGCGCGCGCTCTCTGGCTCGAGTTCGAGCCCCCTTACTGCTGTTTCCATTTCTTTTTCTTTTCCTTTTTTTCTTTTTTTCTGTTATTTATATATATTTATATATATATGTATATACATATATTTGTATATATATATGTATTATTATTCTGTATTATATATTATGTACTGTATTTATATATATATATATGTTATAATTAGTACTTTATTATAATATGTATATATGTATATATTTTCATGTGTATATATATATTATTATTATATATATACTATTATATATATGTATACAATATTTGTATATATATATATACTTTATAGTTAAGTATTTTTCTTATATATATATATATATATATATATATATATATATATATATATATATATATATATGTATTTTTAACATATGTATGTATATATTTATTTTAATTTTACCTTATTAAAATATTAATATTTATTTTACACTTTTACCAATTTGTATTTTAGTGTATTTAAATTACTGCAACCATTTGGTGTCCAAGCCTAGCATGGGTTTTTGGGCCAAAATATGTTTTCACACATTCAAGACCTGTACAAGTCATATTGGACTTGATTCACGGCCTTGGGTCCTGTATTTGAACTTCGGTTCAAATTATATACATGGACAAAATACGCAGATAATTAATTATTTAATTTCGATTGTGTGCAATGTTGTTTATGATTTTCTAAAAATACTTAAAGTATTGCTAAAATTCTGGAAAAATAGTATTTAGATACTATATTAATTTAGTTAATTTAGTATAATTTTTATAGTATTTAATTTACAGTTTTACCACTAGTTTGGCATATGAAACCAAAACTCATTTTCTATATACTTAGGAAAACTGATTTTTATAAAATACTTGTACTGGTTAGTAAATTCTAGAAAAAATTATAATAAATTTCTATAATTAATAGGGATCATTTTGGTACTTTATTTTGTGTAAAAATAAGCTTTTTGTCTATCTCAAAAATTGTTGGAACACAATGATCATTTGATTTATTTATTGAATAATTACGACTTGCAACTTTTTGTGCTATTTTGAGTTTTAGCCGTATTGAACCTCACCCCTCACTAGTGTAAAGACCATAGAAAGTTAGTTAAAGTAGTGTGACACCCCACATTGGTCTCCTATGCTAAAATCATCATTTTGGCTAGGTGCCCAGTCACAAGTCGTGTCGCACCAATTAGTGTCCTAGTGTTTTAGCTTAGTGTAAAAAACTAATTTTATGTATTTATTTCTACAGTGACGAGTTACCAGACATCTATAGCACTTTTATCGCAGCTTGCTTTGCTTTGCTTTGCTTTGCTTTGCTAGAGACAAGTACTTTCTACAAACTTTATATATTGTCACATAAATGAACTGCTAATCCAACCATGTTAAATGCTGATCCTTGGGGTAGCAAGTTAAAATATCACATGTTGTACTTTCCATTACTACCATGTTTAGAACAATCTTTATGTATTTCTCACATGATTAGAACCTGGGTTATGGGGAAACTGATAGTAGTGTACGTGATCATACCCCCTCTACAGTACCGAACAAAGTTTTATTTTATATGTTACTGCACCGTAGGCTTTTATCTCAAAGCTATATTTGTACATATGTACATCTACCGCCTTTACACTTGTACGTATGTACATTTCATTTACATGTGCCCCTGTACATTGTACATCTATTGACCGATCACGTACCTGCTACAGTTTTAAACATTACATATACATCTGTCTCTATGACATATGTATCCTTGCCATGATAGACTATGTGATGCCATGTTTCCAGTTATTCCTCTTATGTTCATTTTCATGTTTCATATGCTAGTTTGTTAGATTCAGTACTTGCTCCCGTCCTGACAGGATAACGTTGTAGGTGTCCTTACTAAGGAGGAGTTACTCTACGAGTCATATTATGGAGATACTGCCGAGGACCCGACTTTGCCATACGAGGATGTTCCTGCGGAAAGACTCGTCTAGTTTGCATAGCTGTTTGGGATATTTAGTGCAGTCATGTATTAGGCTACATATTTTGTAACTGGACATGTATCCAGTTTTATATTTCAGATCACTTGTACTTTAGACTTACTTCTATATGAGACGACTTTTGTGTTTGGAGCATTTATGACTTTTATTCACTTATAGAACTGTTAGCACATTTAGTCTTATCATGTTGTCTTTAGAACAGCTTACTACGTTTTATCTCAAACGTAGGCTGGGCATGACTCGGCCTGGCCCAACAATTTGGGTAGCGGGTCGTGACATATTTTTAGTGGTGGCCCATGCAGGTCCTGACTAAATTGTTTGGTTACGTTATTGTACCAAGCATGCCTGCAATTAGGAACTTAAGGTAATTAGACAACATTAGGAATTACGTTTAGAACACCTAGAGGAATGCTAGGATTGCAACATAGGAAGTATGTCACATGCTTGTTATTATAATTAGATTTTCTTGCCTATGATTGCTTACTTTAAACAAGTCCTTATAAGTATTTTTTATTGTAATTAGATGGTGCTTACTCGTTCATCCCAGTACGTCACACCGGAGAATGGCGCACTCCCTATCCAGTCAGCTGACCAGTTGACTGATACACCTCTACCTACCATATTCTTCTACTCCACAGATCTACAGACCCAGATGCCTCCACCACCTTCCACATCACAGTCCCAGCAGGCCCCGATACTTCCACTACCCCCTATCATCATACCTACCCAGGCTTCCGTCACACTTGACGGGAACCAGCTGCTCACTATGATCCAGGGGTTCCTAACAACCCATCAGGAGCAGACTACCCTACTCCGCCAGAGCATGGAGCGTTCTGAGGAACGTACCGTAGTCCCACCACCTGTAGAGCCACGGCAGAGAGCGGGGACGATCAAGGACTTCATTGGTCTGAATCCCAAGGAGTTCTAAGGGACTGAGGGCATAGTAGTAGCAGATGACTGGCTAGACTCGGTAGAGAGGAAGCTCCTTGGAGTTAGGATGCCAGGTGACCTCCAGGTCGAGGCAGCAGGATTTCTGCTGATAGACTTGGTAGAAGTCTGGTTCCGAAATGAGCCATTGTTTGCGAGAGGGAGAGCCACTTGGGATCAGTTCAAGACCAAGTTCAAGAAGAAATTCTTCTCGACCACTGCTAGAGTAGCCATGGGAATACGATTCCAGAACATCCAGCAGGGTTACCATTCTATTGATGACTATACGGTAGAGTTAGTCGCCTGAACCGTTCCCTCCTAGTCTGGTTGCAGATCCAGAGGAGATGACCCGTAGGTTTTGCCATGGTCTAGTTCCAGACATTGGCATTCTTATAGTGGCGAACGGTACGACTGACTACTACCAGAGCCTAGATTAGCCGGAGCATCGAGGAGCGTCTTCTGTCATGCAAGAGGCGGCTTCTGTACATCATGAGGGAGCGTCCAAGCGTCAGGCTTTCCAGCAGAGAGCACCGATGCCGCACCAGCAGACTTACCGTCCCCTACACCACATCATCAGACCCTGCCAGTTAGAGCCCCGGGACCCCGGCAGCAGCCGAAGGGAGCTATATGTTCTTTCTGCGGAAGACAGGTCATGACTTCACCGTCTGCAGGAAGAGGTTGGGTCAGTGTTTGGCTTGTGGGTCTGCCACCCATCAGCTTCGGAACTGCCCAGTAGCAAAGCCTAGAGGACCGCTCCCGACTCAGCAGCAGAGGTTGGGCAGCATCTGCAGCAGCAGAAGGGACCCAGGGGAAGATTTATAGTCTAGCCCTTGAGCCGGAGCCAGTGCAGGTTCGGAGCCAGATTACTTAGCTGACGTCATCACAGGTCATGTTATTTTCATACTTTTCTAGCTCTATGTTGTTTGATTCTGGTGCATCTCATAGCTTCTATCGTTAGAGTTTATGCATAAACACTCTA
>JANAVB010016195.1:26182049-26432049 GCA_029216955.1 Iris pallida
TAAAGATATATATAGATATATATATATACACTATATATATATATATATATATATGTATATATATATAGATATCTTTACATTTAAAAATATATATATCTTTACATTTAAAAAAAACACATATATCTTTATATTTAAATAAACTCTATAATACCAATAACCCACTAAAATAATCCAAAGAGTCTTGGTGAACATATCTGGCCCTAAAAAATTGTACCAATATTCTAAAACTCTATTTACCCATTTTGTATAAATAACCAAATATTTAGAAAATATCATTAAGTCCACCCAAAAAGTTAGGAAATATTTGTACGTACCTAAAAGTATGTCTACATACGCTTAGGCTTGGTTTGGGTCCAATCTGGACTATTTTGGTACAACCGGGTTCCCTAAAACTCAATAATATAATTAGTAAATAAACAATCTTCGGTAAGGGTTAAGCCGCAACTTGGCCGGGTTTTCCTCGTTAGGATGTCGCTATGGCTCGGCCTTCTCTACAAGGGCTAATACACTAGTCAAAGCACGCCACTGCACTATCCGTGCCATGATTTCTAGTCACCTTGTACTCAAATTCCTAACCATGACTAAAATCATCTACCGTAATAATTAACTAATTAATTATTTATAAAAATCTAAAAACCACCATTTAAATAAAATAAACAATAATAAAATATTTGAAATTTTTTGGAAAGGGGAGCTACAGCTGCACTACACTCGTATTCTTCCAACTCTTCAACATGGGATTCTGGTACGAGTATAGGCTGGAACCTTCAGAAGGTACTATCCGTCAATATGGTTTCAACAGACGATCCCAAAGAGGAAGAAGACCAGGCACTCGATTTCTTCGAAGAAGAGCCCTGAGTTTAACACCTTGGCTCTCAGTGGGAATGGAGTTTCGAACAGCGAGAGCCTCCCACCAAGGACGAGGTCGTCCAGATCGACTTAGGGGATGAAACTTCCCCGAAACCCATCTTCGTTAGCAACACCAACAGAGCTCATGCACCCTCATGAGTGCTCGTAGATCCTGGTGAAAACTTGTTCAACCCTCCTACACTAAATCTCAGTAAGTAAAGCCCTCCATGTCCATATTACCTCTGGATCGCTTTCTCACACCCTAATGTGCATCTACCAGGTCCTTATCACCTTGAGAAGTTGCATCTCCCGTGAAGACTCTGTGCCATCATGACCACATATAAAACATTTCACGTCCATATCACCTCTGAAGTGTCCTTCTATAACCGTGTCTACTATGTCATATTACCTCTGAGTAGTCACCCCCGTTACGATTACCCCAAAGTTGTCATAACTCCCTAGAATACAGCCATGTCCATATTACCTCTGAACTGTTATTCTAGTAGAAGGATGCTTGTGTCATGCCCCAGAACTAGAATATTGGAGAGCGGGGGAAGACATAGCCAGCTACGTATATGAAATGGAATCCATCTCGCTATACGGTCACGGATGTCTGGATACATGAGGGTTCACTACAAGCCAACAGTCACCTATGGTCATGAACGAGCCTAGTGTCTCAATCACAAACAAGTAGGTAAACGTAACAAGATGTATGATAATTAAATATACAATAATAAGGCATCCGAAATATTACATATTCAGCTGATCATGAAGCTAGTCGTTACAAAATGTTAGGACTAGCAAGAGTTTTGTCATACATGATCAACCCTAGGATCTTTCAATCATGTTACAGCCCGTATACAGACAGTAAGTAAGTGCAATCGGGCTAAACAGGTGCTCGTCGGCTAAATGCCTCAAAAGAATATTTTTACAATAAAGTGGGAGATCAAAAATAAACCACTCGTTGCCCTGGTTACGTTTAGTGGCCACCATCGGGCTGGAAAGTCGGTAGATCCTCTGGAGCTGCTCCGAAATCTGGCCATACAAAACCAGCTGGGTCAGACCCCAGAAAGAGCAAGTGCCACAAAGAAAGCTTCACTTAGGAACTAAAACCAACAATTAGCACAGAAGATAATAATATATAGTAAAATTGAAGAAATATAACATTACAAGGATATACGGTAAGATAACCATGGAACCATTCAGATAACCAGGTTACAATCCTTAAACCAAACAAGGACCGGGATTGTAACCCTTCATCTGAACCGAACTTGGTTTCTCCAATTTATCAGCAAGATAATATAAGAAAATCAGAACATATAACAATCTTATACAAGATCAAGGCAGGACTAGACTGATTATTTCCTATTCAACAATCACGGCCAAGCAATAAGTACGGCTTGATACTTTAACTAGCTAGGGTTATCACAGGCCTAGTTACTAGCAAGATGCAGTGAGATTATTCCACAGCCACAAGCCCGGCAGACCATCCAGGTTATCCTGGTCGAAATTTAGGGTTTGAATTCAGGTGGGTACATCGTCCAGGAAACGCATATACCCTTAAGTAGCTTGAAGGGTGCAACACATGACAGTGTAATAGAAATGTGCCCTACTCGATGGCAAGCTACAGATCCCAAGCGCGCCCAGGTAACGGGATTGCCTGTAGATGGAAGATCTCTTTATGACTGATGTATTAATCTAGTTATTATCCTTAGTCCATTTCAGTAGGTACTCTTGACCGTGGTACTCAGGAGTCCCATCCTAGACATGATGCAAGACATGACTAGATTATTTGTACAAGCACAATCGCCCACGGTGTCCAGGTTATTTATACAGGTAATGTCATGTCAGGTAGCCGTCGTAACAGCTTATCAAGATATATCATGTCAGGTTTACTGGTCAGGAGTGCACCACGATGGGCGACTATCAGGTCATGTTACTTGTCAAGAGTGTACCACTACGAGTCACTATCATGTTCAGGGTATATCTGTGGGGCATCATAGTACAAGCATTCAATCAGGAGACTCAAGTTATGCTGAGGTTATAAGATATGAATTATCAGTAAAGATCAAATAATAATAATAACTTAATCATAGAATACGAGTCTATGGAAAATCCATGCGGCTCAGGCATATACGGCCAAGGAAGGAGTCCATGTGGGAGCAGCTCATACGGTTGAGGGCGGAAGCATCCCATGCGGCTAGGAATAGAAGAAGACGCATGTGGCTCAGTTAAAAATAGATGCCATACGGCTCGCGAGGGAGGGGGTTCTCATGCGGTTAGGACGGACCCGGGTTCATGCGGCCCAAGAGTTCGGGTTCAATATGGAGTAGGCGCGCGGCTCATGCTGCTAGAAGGAAGCCCGAGACGCATACGGATCAGGGTCGCTGGATTCCATGCGGCCAGGAATGTCTCGGCCTCATGCGGCTGGAGGAGAAGTAGGTACATGCGGCTGGCTGAAAAGGTAGGTCCATGCGGCTGGCTAAAAAGGTAGGTCCATGCGGTTCGGGGAATTGATATTCATGCGGCTAAATATGGCGGGCACACATGCGGCTGCATAGGCAAGGGGGCGCATGCGGCTGATGGGGGAGAAGTCCATGCGGCTAGGAGTGCAAGGGTCTCATACGGCTGAGAGCGACTTACCGCATGAATGTTCATGCGGTCAAGTACTGCCATGCGCCAGAGAACTATTCTTCTTCTCCGAATTTCCGAGAAGAAGAAAACCATGAACCCATGCTTCCAAGCTCCATGAAACCTTCATCCAGAGTCCAAATTCAAACTTTCGTAGGTCAAAATGGGTAAGAAAAAAATTCTCTATAACATGGAACCATCAAACTGAGAAATAACAAGATTAAGTAGATCAAAACCCAAGAAAAATGAAAATAAGATAAACTTAGATCTACAAGAATCAGGCCATGGAAAGTAAAAATGCCAAGTACTAAAGTATGTTAGAAAATTGTAAAAAAGAGAATGGAACAATAAAATTAGAGTTCCTCCATGAAGCAAGCTGCACTTGCTTAGACCTCTCTCTCTCTAGTAGGTGAAGAAGTTATGGTGGAGAAGAAGAAGAGTAATGAGGAGAGAGAAAAAAGAATGGATAATAAATACTAATGGTGGTGGTAGGTAGGGGTTCACCCTTGGTTCATGATGAACCAAAGTAAAACCAAGCGAAGCCGAACCAACACAAGAATAAACCAAGCCAAGAAGGAAAGCTAAGCAAGGGATCATGCAATACAAGATAAAATACATACACGTATTCTAAAATACGTAATACGAACCACAGGCATTACAACTCTACCTACCTTAAAAGAATTCCGTCCTCAAAATTTAATTAAGAGGCTAGAGAGACGAGAAAAAGCTACATTAATCACAAGCAATCTATAACTAGGCAGGCAATCACTCATTCAAGCAAGGAATCGAAGGCATGAGGCATAAGAAAGATATTATACCTCCAGAGTCAAACAAGTCGGGATATCGCGATCGGATATCATCCTCACGCTTCCACGTTGACTCACCCAAAGAGTGATGACCCCAAGCAACTCGGACTAACTTGATAGTCTTGTTCTTGAGTATCTTCTCTCTCCGGTCCAATATAGACACGTGTCCCTCCTCATACGAAAGGTTGGTACCAACAACCAATTCTGAATAATCTAGGATGTGGCTCGGGTCCGGGATATACCGTCGTAATTGGGATACATGGAACACGTCATGCACCTCGCTTAGCGACGGCGGAAGAGCGAGACGATAGGACACATCTTCTACTCGCTCCAGAATATCGAACGGCTCTATATACCTAGGACTAAGCTTTCCCCGTGTGCCGAAATGAATGACGCCACGGTTAGGTAAAATCCTCAGGAATACATGGTCGCCTACAGAAAACTCGAGAGGGTGTCGATGAGAATCGGCCCAATGGCGCTGGCAATCTTGGGCAACTCTAAGATGATCCCGGACTCTTTTGACCACTTCAACTGTCTGGGCAATCATTTCTGGGCCAAGCATCTGCCTCTCTCCCACATCATCCCAGGCTAGCGGGGATCGGCGCTTCCTACCATACAGTGCCTCGAACGATGCCATCTGGATACTAGCTTGGAAGCTAATGTTGTACGAGAACTCCACCAGGTGCAGGTGATCTTTCCACGAACCACCGAAGTCAAGTGTACAGGACCGTAACATATCTTCAAGAGTCTGGATTGTACGCTCCGACTGTCCATCTGTCTACGGATGATATGCTGAACTGAACTAGAGACGAGTTCTGTGAGCCCCTAACCTAAATTTTTCTCCTAATTATTGAATATTGTTAAATTATGAATTGATACACATGAGTCACTAAATAGTTAAAGCTAAATATATACATATATATATAAATTAGGACCCCTGTGTAATTAAAAACAGCAGGGGAGGACCTTTCCCGAATTTTCTGAAATAGGAGGGCTTATCTGCAATTTCCACAGTTTAAATTTGAACGGCTAAAATCAAATTTGAAAGGGAGAGGGGGAGATGGATTGCGAATCCTGTTTGGATAGAAACTAAGGTTTTAAATCCCGATCATCTTGATCTTCCCAAACCTAGTATAAATATGGGGTTAGAGACTTGGGGTCGAACCCTAGTCTTCTCTGCCGCGCCTCAAGAAATTCTCGAAGTAGAGTTGAAGCAATCAAGTCATTCGACAAGTATGTCTTGACCTTTACAGTTTCGAAGTTGTGATCGATTCTTTAGAGCTTTTAAGCCTTGCAAGCTATTGATTATAGATTAATACAAGAGTGGAAGGTTAGGTGTTCGACAGATGGTCATACAAGAAACTGAGTGTCATAAGCAGGGGTATTCCTGTATGGTCTGTATTTGTATAGAGATGGAGAGGGGCTTCTTAGCAATATTAGAGACCCTAGGGTCATGTCCCTGCATATGTAGACATTGACACCATGTCACAACAGGTACAAATAATTAAGAGATCGAGTAAGCTGACCCAGGCATGATTCTGCAACCTGGGTATTCAAGTCGACATAGACTTATAGACTGCTCTGTGTTGAAAAGCTGGTACAGCATGATTTACCATTGTTCCAACCTCCAAGTGTAGACCAGTAAACCCATGCCCTACCTTGAATGGACTGAGTAGTATGTGGTTAGCATTGTGGGGTGTTAACTTGTGAATTGGGATTGATTTGGTAGATCAATAGGGCTATGGGAACTTGGGATATAGTGTATGCTTACTGTTTTCATTCATGTCCTGTGCAGTCATCTAATTGGGTGTTGCCTTATGATATTGGTTTGGTTTGATTGATCAATGAGAATGGGGGCCTTTGGTTTGATGATATGCTGCTGTACAGACCATGGTTATACTGTTCTGTTTTCCCCACCTTGTTATGAGTCCAGTGGTAATTATTTGGTTCAGCCACTCACATATTGAGTTCAGATACCACTATGTATCAGAGGAGAAATCTGAGAGATGGACTTTCAGACTTATATCACCCAAATACCTGTACCCTGAAGTTCATCTTAGAACCAAACACAAACCTTCCCCCAGATAGCCATAACACTCCTTAGTGGTTCTGTGAACCTCTTCTTGATTTTGCATGGGAGAAGTGGCATATTTCTCCTTGGACTTAAGACCAAGTGTCGAACAGATGTCTGCATATAGGTCATGTACAGTGTAACATCATATACGTGTATAATACATTGTGTTGCACCCATAAATGCAATGCTCCTTACATTTATTGTACAATCAATACCTGGACTGGAAGTGTCAACCTATACACAGGTTTGGCATTACAAATGTTCAGTCATTTCATATTGCCTAAGAGCCCTGCAACCTATGTGTCTAACCCATAATCCTTAGTTTTGGCTCATGCTTCCATATAGGTTCATATCCTTTGTCGAGTATCATATATGTCCTGCATATAGGATCAAAGAGTATCAATTGAGTTGTACATTAGAAGATATGTACAGAATCAGCCATGTTAAGAGAATAGTGTGTTCCTGGAGTCGAGTAGGACTAGAGTAGGGATACCTGTTCTGTTCCCCTACATCAGTAGGTGTTCTCCTCTGTATTGGTTCTGTACATAGTATAATGTATCAACCCTTACTCGTACTGCCCTCACATATTTTACTGGTCCATGCATTAGTGATCTATCCTGCTACAAGAATACTCTGCTCATATGTGGAGCAGTTTATTGCCTTGTTCAAGCCTTGGTGAAGACCATGTGTGAGTGAATGAGTTTGAGGGAGGCCCAGGTTGATGGTCCTGTCCACTTGAGACTAAACCCCTTGTATCATTGTCCACTGCCTTCATGTTAATGAAATCCCATAGTTGTTCAGTTTTCCTAACCATCATCCAGGTTAGAGGGTTGCATTCTTATTTTCAGTCCACATTCCTTGCATTATCATGATCTGCAACCCATGTTACATTCCTGTATATGATAGCTTAGTATCAGATATCTGACATCCCTTATATGTTCATGCCTTTGAGCCTTTTCATATTCCATGCATTAGCCCACTGCCACAGGTCAATTATTGCTCCGCACATCAGAGTGTATGGACAACCTTTACCTGAATGTGTCCTGCATAGTCGAGGGGTGAACCCTGCATCCTTGAGTACAGAGCAGGACCAATGAGGGGGAATGGGTCAAAGCCAGGTAGAGTAGAAATATTGGAAGTATCATGGGATTCCATTTGTTGAAAGGGAGATTCAAAAGGGAAAGTCAAGTGTACATAAGTATTAGTGAAGTAAAAGCGGTCATGATGGCAAACCATAATTGTTCCCTGTCAATATTCAGGGGGGTTTGGGTGTGAAGAGCCTAACCTCAACCATACATTTATAGAGAGCATAGCTGAAATTATTGGCAATACCTATATAGGTGTTAAGTACCAAGTTTTGGGGGGTTCATAAGGTGAGTTTCAGGTTGGGTAATCATTTTAGAGACCAATAGTCCTATAGTGTTATTTTCATACTTGACTCAGTTGGAAGTAGGTGTTGTTTTCAAGTGCAGATACTTGGAACTAGGAAGTTACCCATTGAACTAAATAAACCTATTGGTTCTTTATGACAACAGGATTTTAAGCAACCTAAGCTTGCCTTATAATAGTAGACCCAAGCACCTATACATGAGGTTTAGAATTGACACTAGGATAGTGGACCCCAGACCACTAAAGCTTAATTGAAGGGTAATTTATAGTAGTTAAAATATATTTATCAATTGAATTCATGTGTTGATTAGAAATTTATAAATACAGGTTACTCGAACTGTAACTCAGCTCTTGACCCGTGTCCGCAGTTCAGGACGACAGACAAGTACACTTTCTGTTCTACTTCCAATTTTGATGGTTTGTGCAGTATACATTCATATGTTCTTTTGTTTTGGATGACACGATGTACACACGAGTGAGAAACATGAACCCCTATTTATTATACTTTTGTTTAGCTTCTTTTCGTGACTTATTTGGGTTCATGAGTACTGGTCGGGAGGGGAAATACCTCATTAGATGTGTGAACTACCCATTCTATCCCATTATGTCTAATCTTGAATGCTAGCAACTGCACACGACACGTATAGTATGCCTTATTTACCCCTTAGCCGTTCACATGTCGAAAAGGGTATTTCAATTCACTTTAGATAGATTGTCTTTTATTATTTTACCACTTGACATGTCACTATGCTTTCATACTCATTCCAGTTGACATATTACTCTACGATTCATACTTTATTGTAGATATACTATGCCATCACATTACTGCTCAACTTTCTTTTACATATGATATATTCATGTACTGTCGATCCTATTATGTTGCGGATAGTTTTTCAGCTTGTGTGCTTGTTCCAATCCTGACTGGATAACCAACATTTTAGGTGATGAGTTAGAGGAGTTTTGTACCACCTTTTATGAGCAGACAGAAGACCCAGACTTGATCATACGGAAGGACTTGGATGCGGGGCTACCCTCCGCAGGAGATTATTAGCTAGACAGCATTTTTATAGAGTATGAGTCGCTCGCAGAAATTCTTTTAATGTATTTTATTTTATGGATTATGAGAGTTGAGTAGTGGACATCCTTTGGTACATTTTGATTATATTGAGATCATTCTTCTATCATATTTGGTCTCTAAACTTTATGATCTTTTCAGTTATCAGTTTGTCTCTTTTACCTTAGATATTGTGTTTATAATTTCCTGTTGAGATCGATATGCAAACTTGATCTGTTGTGGAAATCTATAAATTGCGTGGTTGTATTTGATAAATTGTGGAGATGACCAGACAGCGTTCTACCGCCGATACTGTGGCGTAGGCTGGACGTACCCACGGCTCATGCCCAAATACTGGGTGCAGGTCGTGACACGTTTTTATGGTGGCCCATGCAGGTCCGATTTCGCAAAACACAGCAAAACTTGTGGTAGTACTCAACTTAGATGTACTACTACAGGCCTGCGAGTAGGAGTAAACTTTAAGGACCATCTCCACATGTTAACGTCGTTATTGAATTCTACATTTGATCTCAATTATTCCTTTGATCTGCATCATGTTTGAATCTTCGTACCAACTAACGATTTTACTTTGTGACAGTTAGATGGATCAAGGCAGGAACCCCGTTAACCCGAACACCCCAGCCAACGTTGGTGGGTCCTCCATGAATGGAACACCACCGACTCACGGGAGCCGCTTCACCTACCTATGAGAGACTCCCCAGCTGCAGGCTACGAGATTTTGCCGTGATGATATTCCGCCTCCACCGCAGTTCACTTCGCCGATTCCCCCACCAGCACCTTTCCACCAGCCTGTACCTTTCCAGCAGCCAGCACCCTTTCCGTATCCGGCACCAGCCCTGCCCCACCACCTCCTGCACTGGACAATGTTGCCCTCCTCGGGATCGTCCAGCAGATCATGAACTCCCAAAACCGACAGGCTGACGTCTTTCGCGAGGCTCTTCAGGCCAGGGAGGCTCCTCCACTACGCCCCGACACCTCCAAAAACTTTACAGATCTCAGGCCCTGGGAATTCAAGGGTACGGAGGGAATTCTCTACGCCGATGACTGGTTGGAGAATATGGACCGCAACCTCCGGAGGGCCCGAATCCCCGAAGACCAGAAGGTTGATAATACGAGCATGCAGCTCTATGACATCGCCTGTACGTGGTACAGGGATGAGCCCTGATTCACAGCGCCGGATGTGACCTAGGAGGAATTCAAAGAACTATTTAAGACAAAGTTTTACCCTGAAGCAGCTCGCGAAGAATTGGAGAACGAGTTCGAGAGCCTCGTACAAGGCAACCTATCCATCGACGAGTACTCTGCCAAGTTCTCTCGGCTCAGTCGATTTGCAGACGCCTTGACTCCTGCAGCCAAGGCCAAGAAGTTCAGGAAGGGGCTATCACATGAGATTCGTATAGCCGTAGCCACCAGCCAAGCCACCACATATGAGAAGATCTTGAAGGTTGCGCAAGCCGTAGAAAAGGAGATGAAGCACAAACAGAAGAGGGACCGAGACGCCTATGGTGGAGGCAACAGCCAGTCCGGATCGGCAAAACGATCCAATGCTCCGGGGAAGACCGTAGCACAGCAGCAGCAGCCACAACCCCGTTACCAACACCAGCAGAATCAGCCTCCAGCTAGAGGCACCACCACCCAACAGAACCAGCAGAGCCAGCCTGGACAGACGACTCCCACCTGCGGCTACTGTCGGAAGTCAGGCCATACGTGGGGGTATGCAGAAAACGACTTGGAGTATGTCTATTCTGTGGTTCGAGTTCACACCAGATGAAGGATTGTCCCACGGTGCAGGTTCATGCAGCACAGAGAGCAGCTCCTACCACGGGAGTACCGACGAAGCCCACGATACCCCAGCAGCAGAGGGGACCCCTGCCCACACAGCAACAACAGCGTTTCGGCCAGCACCAGCAACTGGCAGGGCTTACGCCATGGCGGTCGATAAGACACTAGCATCTCCTGATATGATAGCAGGTTCTGTTATCCTTGAGTCTTTTTAGCTATTGCTTTATTCGATTCTGGAACTAGACACAGCTTCATATCTGCAACTTTTACTTTTAGATACAGCATTGTATCTAAGCCCTTAGTTAGCACCTATAAAGTCTCGACTGGTGGAGGCACCATTCTCCGAGCGAATCCATTTGGAAGAGGGAAGACGAGATACGAGAACGCTGTCCTTATCTTTTGAGACTTGAGGTTCAATTTTTATACTGGTGACTACCTTTAATTTCGAGGACGAAATTATTTTAAGGAGTGTAGGTTTGTGAGCCCCTAACCTAAATTTTTCTCCTAATTATTGAATATTGTTAAATTATGAATTGATACACATGAGTCACTAAATAGTTAAAGCTAAATATATACATATATATATATAAATTAGGACCCTTGTGTAATTAAAAACAGCAGGGGAGGACCTTTCCTAAATTTTTTGAAATAGGAGGGCTTATCTGCAAATTCCACAGTTTAAATTCGAACGGCTAAAATCGAATTTGAAAGGGAGATGGGGAGATGGATTGCGAATCCTGTTGGATAGAAACTAAGGTTTTAAATCTCGATCACCTTGATCTTCCCAAACCTAGTGTAAATATGGGGTTAGAGACTTGGGGCCGAACCCTAGTCTTCTCTGCCGCGCCTCAGGAAATTCTCGAATTGGAGTTGAAGCAATCAAGTCATTCGACAGGTATGTCTTGACCTTCACAGTTTCGAAGTTGTGATCGATTCTTTAGAGCTTTTAAGCCTTGCAAGCTATTGATTATAGATTAATACAAGAGTGAAAGGTTAGGTGTTCGACAGATGGTCATACAAAAAACTGAGTATCATAAGCAGGGGTATCCCTGTATGGTCTGTATTTGTATAGAGATGGGGAGGGGCTTCTTAGCAACATTAGAGACCCTAGGGTCATGTCCCTGCATATGTAGACGTTGACACCATGTCACAACAGGTACAAATGGTGAAGAGATCGATTAAGCTGACCCAGGCATGATTCTGCAACCTGGGTGTTCAAGTCGACATAGACTTATAGACTGCTCTGTGTTGAAAACCTGGTACAGTATGATTTTCCATTGTTCCATCCTCCAAGTGTAGACCAGTAAACCCATGCCCTACCTTGAATGGACTGAGTAGTATGTGGTTAGCATTGTGGGGTGTTAACTTATGAATTGGGATTGATTTGGTAGATCAATAGGGCTAAGGGAACTTGGGATATAGTGTATGCTTACTGTTTTCATTCATGTCCTGTGCAGTCATCTAATTGGGTGTTGCCTTATGATATTGGTTTGGTTTGATTGATCAATAAGGATGGAGGCCTCTGGTTTGATGATATGCTGCTGTGCAGACCATGGTTACACTGTTCTGTTTTCCTCCACCTTGTTATGAGTCCAGTGGTAATTATTTGGTTCAGCCACTCACATATTGAGTTCAGATACCACTATGTATCAGAGGAGAAATCTGAGAGATGGACTTTCAGACTTATATCACCCAAATACCTGTACCCTGAAGTTCATCTTGGAACCAAACACAAACCTTCCCCCAGATAGCCATAACACTCCTTAGTGGTTCTGTGAACCTCTTCTTGATTTTGCATGGAAGAAGTGGCATATTTCTCCTTGGACTTAAGACCAAGTGTCGAACAGATGTCTGCATATAGGTCATGTACAGTGTAACATCATATACGTGTATAATACATTGTGTTGCACCCATAAATGCAATGCTCCTTACATTTATTGTACAATCAATACCTGGACTGGAAGTGTCAACCTATACACAGGATTGGCATTACAAATGTTCAGTCATTTTACCTTGCCTAAGAGCCCTGCAACCTTTGTGTCTAACCCATAATCCTTACTTTTGGCTCATGCTTCCATATAGGTTCATATCCTTAGTCGAGTATCTTATATGTCCTGCATATAGGATCAAAGAGTATCAATTGAGTTGTACATTAGAAGATATGTACAGAATCAGCCATGTTAAGAGAATAGTGTGTTCCTGGAGTCGAATAGGACTAGAGAAGGGATACCTGTTCTGTTCCCCTACATCAGTAGGTGTTCTCCTCTGTATTGGTTCTGTACATAGTATAATGTATCAACCCTTACTCGTACTGCCCTCACAAATTTTACTGGTCCATGCATTAGTGATCTGTCCTGCTACAAGAATACTCTGCTCATATATGGAGCAGTTTATTGCCTTGTTCAAGCCTTGGTGAAGACCATGTGTGAGTGAATGAGTTTGAGGGAGGACCAGGTTGATGGTCCTGTCCACTTGAGACTAAACCCCTTGTATCATTGTCCACTGCCTTCATGTTAATGAAATCCCATAGTTGTTCAGTTTTCCTAACCATCATCCAGGTTAGAGGGTTGCATTCTTATTTTCAGTCCACATTCTTTGCATTATCATGATCTGCAACCCATGTTACATTCCTGCATATGATAGCTTAGTATCAGATATCTGATAAATGCATTCATCCCTTATATGTTCAGGCTTTTGAGCCTTTTCATATTCCATGCATTAGCCCACTGCCACAGGTCAATTATTGCCCCACACATCAGAGTGTATGGACAACCTTCACCTGAATGTGTCCTGCATAGTCGAGGGGTGAACCCTGTATCCTTGAGTACAGAACAGGACCAATGAGGGGGAATGGGTCAAAGCCAGATAGAGTAGAAATATTGGAAGTATCATGGGATTCCATTTGTTAAAAGGGAGATTCAAAAGGGAAAGTCAAGTGTACATGAGTATTAGTGAAGTAAAAGCTGTCATGATGGCAAACCACAATTGTACCCTGTCAATATTCAGGGGGGTTTGGGTGTGAAGAGCCTAACCTCAACCATACATTTATAGAGAGCATAGCTGAAATTATTGGCAATAACTATATAGGTGTTAAGTACCAAGTTTTGGGGGGTTCATAAGGTGAGTTTCAGGTTGGGTAATCATTTTAGAGACTAATAGTCCTATAGTGTAATTTTCATACTTGACTCAGTTGGAAGTAGGTGTTGTTTTCAAGTGCAGATACTTGGAACTAGGAAGTTACCCATTGAACTAAATAAACCTATTGGTTCTTTATGACAACAGCATTTTAAGCAACCTAAGCTTGCCTTATAACAGTAGACCCAAGCACCTATACATGAGGTTTAGAATTGACACTAGGATAGTGGACCCCAGACCACTAAAGCTTAATTGAAGGGTAATTTATAGTAGTTAAAATATATTTATCAATTGAATTCATGTGTTGATTAGAAATTTATAAATACAGGTTACTCGAACTGTAACTCAGCTCTTGACCCGTGTCCGCAGTTCTGGACGACAGGCAAGTACACTTTCTGTTCTACTTCCAATTCTGATGGTTTGTGCAGTATACATTCATATGTTCTTTTGTTTTGGATGACACGATGTACACATGAGTGAGAAACATGAACCCCTATTTATTATACTTTTGTTTAGCTTTTTTTCGTGACTTATTTGGGTTCATGAGTACTGGTCGGGAGGGGAAATACCTCATTAGATGTGTGAACTACCCATTCTATCCCATTATGTCTAATCTTGAATGCTAGCAACAGCATACGACACGTCCAGTATGCCTTATTTACCCCTTAGCCATTCACATGTCGAAAAGGGTATTTCAATTCACTTTAGATAGATTGTCTTTTATTATTTTACCACTTGACATGTCACTATGCTTTCATACTCATTCCAGTTGACATATTACTCTACGATTCATACTTTATTCTAGATATACTATGCCATCACATTACTGCTCAGCTTTCTTTTACATATGATATATTCATGTACTGTCGATCCTATTATGTTGCGGATAGTTTTTCAGCTTGTGTGCTTGTTCCAATCCTGACTGGATAACCAACATTTTAGGTGATGAGTTAGAGGAGTTTTGTACCACCTTTTATGAGCAGACAGAAGACCCCGACTTGATCATACGGGAGGACTTAGATACGGGGCTACCCTCCGTAGGAGATTATTAGCTAGACATCATTTTTATAGAGCATGAGTCGCTCGCAGAAATTCTTTTAATGTATTTTATTTTATGGATTATGAGAGTTGAGTAGTGGACATCCTTTGGTACATTTTGATTATATTGAGATCATTCTTCTATCATATTTGGTCTCTAAACTTTATGATCTTTTCAGTTATCAGTTTGTCTCTTTTACCTTAGATATTGTGTTTATAATTTCCTGTTGAGATCGATATGCAAACTTGATCTGTTGTGGAAATCTATAAATTGCGTGGTTATATTTGATAAATTGTGGAGATGACTAGACAACGTTCTACCGCCGACACTGCGGCGTAGGCTGGACGTACCCACGGCTCATGCCCAAATACTGGGTGCGGGTCGTGACAAGTTCCCAAACTCTCCTGCAGGCGACACCAAAAGTGCGACGTGAATCTTGAATCTCGGTCCAAGGTGATACTAACTGGCACTCCGTTTAACCTGATAATCTGCCTGAGGTACATCTCTGCTAACTGAGCTGTCAACTAACCGACTCTGAACGGGAGGAAGTGAGCTACCTTCGTGAGCCTGTCAACTATAACCCAAATAGCATCTCGACCAAATGGGGACCTAGGTAATCCAGTTAAAAAATCCATTGTCACATGTTCCCACTTCCATTCTGGAATCGGCAAGGGCTGAAGAAGTCCAGCGGGCCTCTGATGTTCAGCCTTAACCTGTTGGCAGACTAAACAACGAGAGACAAATCAGGCTATCTCCCTCTTCTTACCATTCTACCAGATGTGCTGCCGGATATCACGGTACATCTTCGTACCGCCCAGATGAATGGAATACTGAGAACTGTGAGCCTCTGCCATGATTTCCTGTCTGATATCTCTACTGGGTACACAAAGACGCTTACCATGTCTAAGTGTACCGTCTTCATAAATACATAACTCTGGTCTCCGTCCCGCCTCACACTCTGTCCTGAGTCGCTGAAGCTTGGAATCTGCTGACTGCGCCATCCGGATCCTCTCGACTATGGTGGACTGAACTTGCATACTGGCCATCAATGCCACACTGGAAGGGAGAACAACTTCAATACCCATCTTCTGAAGGTCTGCTAACAGCTCTGGTTGTGCTGTTAGAAAATAAACTCCGGCTCTCCTGCTTAATGCATCTGCAACAACGTTGGCCTTCCCGGGATGATACTACAAGTTGACATCATAATCCATAAGAAGCTCCAGCCACCTCCTCTGACGCATGTTAAGATCCTTCTGGGTTAAAACATACTTCAGGCTCTTGTGGTCGGTGAAAATCTCCACCCTATCTCCGTACAAGTAGTGCCTTCGCAACTTAAGTGCAAACACTACTGCTGCCGGCTCCAAGTCATGGGTTGGGTAATTCCTCTCATGATCACGAAGTTATCGTGACGCATAAGCTATTACCTTTCCATGCTGCATCAGAACACATCCTAAGCCTCTGTCTGAAGCATCACAATATACTAAGAATCCTCCGGTTCTATCTGGAAGTGTGAGAATGGGAGCCGTCATCAATCCTCGCTTCAACTTCTCAAATAAATCCTGGCATTCTGCTGTCCAAGCAAACTTCACCTCCTTGTGGGTCAACTGGGTCAATAGCGCCGAGATCCGGGAAAAGTCTGAAATAAATTGCCGGTAGTAACCATCCAATCCGAGAAAACTGTGAACTTCTGCAACTGTGCTGGGCACTGGCCATGACTCAATGTCTACGATCTTCGGGGATCCACTTCTACTCCTCCTCGAGTGATAATGTGACCTAAGTACGAAATGCGATCGAGCCAGAACTCGTATTTACTGAACTTGGCATACAACTGGTGCTCCCTGAGAATCTGAAGAACCGTACGAAGATGCTGCTCATGCTCAACTTCACTCCTGCTATAGACCAGGATATCGTCCAGAAACACAATCACGAACTGATCCAAATAAGGCATGAAAATATGATTCATGAGATCCATGAATACAGTCGGCGTATTGGTCACTCCAAATGGCATCACTAGGAACTTCCAATGCCCATACCTAGACCTGAAAGCTGTCTTCGGGATGTCCTGCTCTCTGACTCTGATCTGATGATATCCTGAGCGCAAGTTGATCTTCAAAAATACTGATGCCCCTTTGAGCTGATCAAACAAGTCATCTATCCTCGAAAGAGGGTATCTGTTCTTGATTGTCACTGAGTTTATGGTACGATAATCAACACATAACCTGGACGTACCATCCTTCTTTTTTACAAGAAGCATCGGAGCTCCCCAAGGCGATCCACTAGCACGAATGAATCCCTTGGTTCGATGTTCTTCAATCATCTTGCACAAGATCTCCAATTATGACGGCGACATCCTGTAGACTCTCTATGATACTGGGCTGTCCCAGGAATCAAGTCTATGGTGAACTCAATTTCCCGTTCTGGCGGCATATTTGGAAGCTATTCTGGGAAAACATTTGGAAACTCTTCAACTATCCGAGGCAACTGCACTGCTGCTACTGCCATCCACAATACTGGAGGAGAAGGCTCAACTTCGCCCCGGGAAAAGGAAAACTCTAGCTCGCCTAGAATACTAAAAACAACCCTACCAATATGGCATTCTATTCTAGCATACCGGTTCCTCAACCAATCCATCCCTAAGACCATATCATAATCGGCCATCGGGAACTCTATCAATCTAGCGGGAAACTCCTTACCGCTAACTACGATCCGACAC
The DNA here is from genome assembly GCA_029216955.1 of Iris pallida. NCBI lineage: Eukaryota > Viridiplantae > Streptophyta > Magnoliopsida > Asparagales > Iridaceae > Iris > Iris pallida. Next base: position 26,199,543 of record JANAVB010016195.1, read on the forward strand.
GAGAAAAACACTCTATCGACTCCCACAAGTCCGTTACCAGTAAGTATATTGAGCCTTACTGATAATGACTCGAGCTCCAATCCTATCCGTGTCGCGAATCATACAGACATAAAAGAATGCGATGCACCAGAATCAAATAAAGCTGAAGCTGGAAAGGAGTTGACGAGAATAGTACCTGCCACTACCTCTCCTGGTGCCAATCCTTCCTCTGCGGTCATCACCATAGCCTGACCATGCCCTCGGGGTGCTGGTCCCCTCTACTGAAATCCTCGCTGCCTATTCTGACTCAAGGCTTAGGCTTGAGCATACTGCTGGGGGTGTTGTTGCTGGGACGCATGGGACTGAGGCGGCAAGGGCCTCGGCAATGGATACTGCTGCTGGACTGGAGCTGGTCCTCTCACCGAAGAGCTAGAAAGGTTTGACGATGATGAACCACCCCTATTCGGACAGGATCCAACCCTATGGTCTGCTGCACCACAAGCCCGACACAATCCCTATGCCCTGCGACACTCTGCCACTACATGGCCTGACTTCCCACAATGAGAACATCCCACTGCGGAAGACTGCTTCTGCTTCTGCTGCTGAGGGTACATCGGGGTTGAATGATGAACCGATGTAACTGAAGCCGCTCGCCTTGGAGCTCCAATGGTCAAAGCCCTGGCAGCCGGGGCTGGGGCTGAAGACTAATTCATCTGGCCGTAGGATCTCTTTCGACCTCCGGCCCTATCCACAATCCTCTGGAAGGTATACTCATGCCTCCTAGCCGCTCTCAAGACTGCATCAAAAGTCTGATGCTCAAACTGTTCAACTGCCAACAAAATCTCCAGGTGAAGCCCTTGCTGAAATTGCTGGGCTCTATCATACTCGATTGCCACCAAGGTAGGAGAAAACCGACTGAGCCTCAAAAACTTGGCCGTATATCCGTCGACCGTCCTGCCCATCTACTTCAGATTGGTGAACCTCGTCTGTAGATCGTACCGAGCTACAACATCAAAATACTTGGTCTGGAATCTCTCTCTGAACACCGCCCAAGCAATGGGTGCTGCTAATCCAACGTCCTGAGCCGTCCACCAGCTGCGGACAAGATCTAATAACTGCAAGCACACCACGGCTACCTTCTCGTTCTCTGGGGTCCTGGCTGCTTCTAGAATCACCTCTGTATCCTGAAGCCAAGCATCTGCGGTGATAGCATCTTCACTGCCATCGAAGAATAGGGGGTTCAAGTACTTGAAGTTGTTGGCCGTGCTGTTACCCTGATGACCGCCTCTGGTCAGAGCATCCGTCACTGCCTGGTGCAAGGCATCTCCTCGACGATCTTGGGAAGCTATCAAGGTCCTGACGAGACCTACCAAAGTGCCATCATCAGGCTCGGCAGGCTGAACTGGCTGGACTGGTGGCTCTCCGCAAGAAGGTACGACTCTAGAGGCTACTCCGGAATGCTGGGCTTGATCCCCTAGTTGCGGCTGGTCTACGAAAAGTGCTCTGCCTCGCTGACCGGCAGGTCCAGGAACGATGTCGCTGAAGAAGACGACATAGGGAATAATAAGGAAGGACCAGGACAGATCAACGATACAAGCATATGATCAGCACAAAAATCCAGGGATTCAGAAGATACGAGCAGAGATCAAGGACGAATACTGATTGAGACATCTATTCGGTAAACCCTCACATATCTTGATTTACAAGACCTGTATGGGCCACCACTTAAACCATGTCATGCCCCAGAACCAGAATACTGTAGAGCGGGGGCAGACATAGCCAGCTACGTATATGAAATAGAATCCATCTCGCTATACGGTCACGACTGTCTAGATACATTAGGGTTCACTACAAGCCAATAGTCACCTATGGTCATGAACAAGCCTAATGTCTCAATCACAAACAAGTAGGTAAACGTCACAAGATATATGATCATTAAATATACAATAATAAGGCATCCCAAATATTACATATTCAGCTGATCATGAAGCTAGTCGTTACAAAATTTTAGAACTATCAAGAGTTTAGTCATACATGATCAACCCTAGGATCTGTCAATCATGTTACAGCCCGTAGGCAGACAGTAAGTAAGTACAATCGAGCTAAACAGATGCTCGTCGGCTAAATGCCTCAAAAGAATATTTTTACAATAAAGTGGGAGATCAAAAATAAACCCACTTGTTGCCCTGGTTACGTCTAGTGGCCACCATCGGACTGGAAAGTCGGTAGATCCTCTGGAGCTGCTCCAAAATCTGGCCATACAAAACCAGCTAGGTCAGACCCCTGAAAGAGCAAGTGCCACAAAGGAAGCTTCACTTAGGGACTAAAACCAGCAATTAGCACAGAAGATAATAATATATAGTAAAACTAGAGAAATATAACATTACGAGGATATACGGTAAGATAACCATGGAACCATTCAGATAACCAGGTTACAATCCTTAAACCAAACAAGGACCGGGATTGTAACCCTTCATCTGAACCGAACTTGGTTTCTCCCATTTATCAGCAAGATAATATAAGAAAATCAGAACATGTAACAATCTTATACAGGATCAAGGCAAGACTAGACTGATTATTCCCCATTCAACAATCACGGCCAAGCAATAAGTACGGCTTGATACTTTAACTAGCTAGGGTTATCACAGGCCTAGTTACTAGCAAGATGCAGTAAGATTATTCTACAGCCACAAGCCCTGCAGACCATCCAGGTTACCCAGGTCGAAATTTAGGGGTTGAATTCAGGTGGGTACATCATCCAGGAAACGCATGTACCCTTAAGTAGCTTGAAGGATGCAACACATGACAGTGTGCTGGAAATGTGCCCTACTCGACGGCAAGCTATAGATCCCAAGCACGCCCAGGTAACGGGATTGCTTGTAGCTGGGAGATCTCTTTATGACTAATGTATTAATATAGTTATTAGCCTTAGTCCATTTCAGTAGGTACTCCTGACTGTGGTACTCAGGAGTCCCATCCTAGACATGATGCAAGACATGACTGGATTATTTGTACAAGCACAATCGTCCACGGTATCCAGGTTATTTATACAGGTCATGTCATGTCAGGTAGCCGTCGCAACAGCTTATCAAGATATATTATGTCAGGTTTACTGGTCAGGAGTGCGCCACGATGGGCCACTATCAGGTCATGTTACTTGTCAAGAGTATACCACTACGGGTCACTGTCGTGTTCAGGGTACATGTGCCGGGCATCATAGTACAAGCATTCAATCAGGAGACCCAAGTTATGCTGAGGTTACAAGACATGAATTATCAGTAAAGATCAAATAATAATAATAACTTAATCATAGAATACGAGTCTATGGAAAAGCCATGCGGCTCAGGCATATACGGCCAAGGAAGGAGTCCATGCGGGAGAAGCTCATACGGCTGAGGGCGGGAGCAGCCCATGCGGCTAGGAATAGAAGAAGGCGCATGTGGCTTAGTTAAAAATAGATGTCATGCGGCTCGTGGGGGTGGGGGTTCTCATGAGGTAAGGACGGACCCGGGTTCATGCGGTCCAAGAGTTCGGGTTCAATGTGGAGCAGGCGCGTGGCTCATGCGGCTAGAAGGAAGCCCGAGACGCATGCGGATCAGGGTCGCTGGATTCTATGCGGCCAGGAATGGCTCGACCTCATGCGACTGGCGGAGAAGTAGGTACATATGGCTGGCTGAAAAGGTAGGTCCATACGGCTGGCTGAAAAGGTAGGTCCATGCGGTTCGGGGAATTCGTATTCATGCGGCTAAATATGGCGGGCACACATGCGGCTGCATAGGCAAGGGGGCGCATGCGGCTGACGGGGGAGAAGTCCATGCGGCTAGGAGTGCAAGGGTCTCATGCGGCTGAGAGCGACGTACCGCATGAATGTTCATGCGGTCAAGTACTGCCATGCGGCCAGAGAACTGTTCTTCTTCTCCGAATTTCCGAAAAGAAGAACACCATGAACCCATGCTTCCAAGCTCCATGAAACCTTCATCCAGAGTCCAAATCCGAACTTCCATAGGTCAAAATAGGGCAGAACAAAATTCTCTACAACATGGAACCATCAAAACTGAGAAATAACAAGATTAAGTATATCAAAATCCAAGAAATCCAAAAATAAGATAAACTTAGATCTACAAGAATCAGGCCATGGAAAGTAAAAAATGCCAAGTACTAAAGTATGTTAGAATGCTGTAAAGAAGAGGGTGGAACAATAAAATTAGAGTTCATCCATGAAGCAAGCTGCACTTGCCTAAACCTCTCTCTCTCTGGTAGGTGAAGAAGTTATGGTGGAGAAGAAGAAGAGTAATGAGGAGAGAGAAAGGAGAATGGATAATAAATACTAATGGTGGTGGTAGGTAGGGGTTCACCCTTGGTTCATGATGAACCAAAGCAAAACCAAGCCAAGCCGAACCAACCTAAGAATAAACCAAGCCAAGAAGGAAAGCTAAGCAAGGGATCATGCAATACAAGATAAAATATGTACACAGATTCCAAAATATGTAATACGAACCACAGGCATTACAGCTTGCCATGTCCATATTACCTCTGAGTAAAGCACCCTTTCCATGACAATCCTCCACAATTGTTATTTATAGAACCCTTCACGTCCATATTACCTTTGGGTTATTCTATACCCCCGTAGATTCTATCATTACCATGTCTATATCACCTTTGAGTAAGAAAAGTTTCTCCACAATGATTCGGTGTTTGCCACATCCATATTACCTCTGAGTAAACACCCTATCCCCAATAAAGTTATCCCCTTGGTGATTCAAATCCCGTCCTTATGGTTAGCTATCACCAATCAGCTAACTAACGAAGATAACCAGTACAGACGGTTACAAGAGTTGGAAGCGTTGGATGAAAAATGCTTGCTAGCACAGCAAAGAATCGTGCTTTACCAAGCTCATATTTCTGGAGCCTTCAACAAAAGTCTGGGAAAGATCATACCAAGTGGGCGACCTCATCTTAGCAATTCGCAGACCGATGGTGATGACTGACAAGATGGCTGGTAAGTTCAAGCCCAAGTGGGAAGGACCGTTCGTCATAGAAATGGTATACTCCAACGATGCTTATCGACTAGCCAAACAATACAACAAAAAACCCTTTTAATGACGGCTAAAAAGCGTCATTAATGATGAACCATGATGCTCTTTTTTCATAGCAACCATTATGAAAATGGGTGTTATAAATGTTTTTTAAAAGCGTCATAAAGAAACCGTCATGAATAGTTTCTATAAAAGCGTTATGAATAGTTAATATATAGCACACAATTCAGAACAATTTTAAAACGTCATGAATAGATAATATGTATAGGCTCAATGCAGCACATTTATAACACTTTATACTATTCAAATTAGCATATTTATAATGCTCTATACTGCACAGTATATATTACATTCCAAAAACTTAACATTATATATCACTATCTTTATTACATTTTTCAAAATAGAGTACATATCAACATCTTCATTATATTGAATATCCAAAATCAGAATGTACCCAAAAAAAGGAATAAATCTCTCTTTTGTTAACCAAATTATTAGAAATATTTACTTAAGTAGATTCTGACCATGGATCTTCTCTCTGCCATCTCTTGAAGATATCGGGAGTCCCAAAGAGAAGTAGTGTCGCAGCTGAGCGACGACTTGGTGCTGCTACAGTCGGTGCCGTCGTGGGAGAGCCTCATCCTCTGATCCCTTACTCTCACCTGAACCCTCACCAGCGCCTGTATTCACCTCAGCATCACATTGTGCCCTTTTTGCAAAAAATCAAAAATATCAGCTTAGCACTTTAGTAATCAACGCTAAAATGTGAGCCTAGCAATCAACCTGGATTTTACCAAGCTAATAAATTAAAGAAAGTTAACAAGAAATTTATATGTTATAAATCAAAATTGAAAATGCATAATTAAGAAAGCATCACTTATTAGACTGACTGCATTTGGCGCAAATGGAGAATTACTAAAAATAGAATGATATTAAAATGCCAACCAAGTGGAGGTCTCGTGTTCCAAATCCTCACCCCACCTATATCCACAATTTAGATGTTATCAAGTTAGAACCAGGTATAAATGAAACATTATAATTTGTAACATATTTCAAAATAAAAATATAATAGAATGAAATGTAAATTCGATATTGTATTGCCTAGTAGCAAATACTATGGCAAATGTAAGTTTTTGGCGTAAACAGTTAGTTCTTTGGTTCAACTTACAATCTATATATTCAACCTCCCTGAGATGGTTGTGGTCATATAATTGTATCATAACACAAATAAGAAAAACATAACTAGCTTTACAGTTTTGAAATCAAAAGAAAAAAGGCTTATCCCAATGGATATTTACTGGCAGATAATTGAATTAGTAAAAATGTAACCAAAATTTGAATAAAGAAAAGCGAGTAACAAACCCGGTACTAGCTATGGGATGATTTCACTTCCTTTGTGAGCATCCTGGGTGCAATTGCCATGGCCATTAGCTCTTGGAAGAGAAGCTTGCAGGCATAGGGTATATGTACCTGTGGTTTATAAATTAACAACTTAGAATACTACATGCGGTGCTAGAAAAATTGATTTTGTAAATTAAAATCCATGGCCTTCCGGAGAAAAAAAAGACATGCAAACTCTAAAAAAAAATTTGTACAAATGTATAGTTGACAGCAAAGGAAAAGGGTTGTTCAACAGAAAAGGTGAATCAAACTTGTACACATATAATTTTTTTAACATGCAACAACATGGAAAAACTTTAAACATACTGTGCCTTTGATGTGCTATTCTTTCATGTCACATTTAAATTTGTAAAGAAGTCTTTGATACTACTTTCCTCTTGTTGTGACAAATTAATTTAAAAACATGTAGAAAAGAAAATCCATGGGACTAGAAAAAGGTAGAGAATTGGCATAGTAGGAGGAGGAACCAAGGCAAAAAGAAAACAATGTTATCCCATCTTCCATTTAGCTCTCCCATAGGACACCTTCTCCGTCACATTAGCAACTTCTTCACTGCCTCAATACATGTTACTTGTTTGAAGAAACCTAATCCTAATACTAAATTAAAAAGATGGACATGAATTATAGCACCAACAACAAAGCAACCCTTATCAACTCGATGACTCGGAGAGGGAAAGTAAAACTCAGGGGCATGGCCACACGAGTATTAAAAACATCATATATGCAACTTGGCTTTCCTAAATCTAGTGCACATAGAAAAGAGAAGAGCAGTGTCTAATGAATTTGACTCTTCATATTATAGTGACAAAAACTGGCACCATAGTTTTCTTCATGTAGAATATGCACCATTTCGGTAGTTAAATTGAAAACAGAATTGCACAATGCACAACTATATACCAAAAAGTGAATTGATCAAGTGACCTAGCATTCAGTTCTCAAATTTTCCTAGCTATATAAGCAACACAGAGTTGAAAAGCAACCCATCAAACAAACAACAAAAAGTGAGGAAGCAAGCTTATCTATCAAGACTCAAGATTCGCACTCGCCTTAATACCATGGTTCCTTGACTAGAAAAAGGATAGGGAATAGAGACAATTTTGTTTCCTTCATGTGATTGTTTCCTGTCTTTCAAACCAGGGCTCTCTTACTTGGCTGAGTTCTTTCATAACACACTCATAAAAACTAAATAATAAGAGAGCCTACTCCCAGAAGTTTGGGTTTAACTGGTTCTGAGGATTCATTCCATTTGGGCTTTTCAATACCAATCCTTTTTTTTTGCAGCAAGTTTGGCTCTTTATTATGCAACTGCTTATAGTTACGTGTTGCTATGTGTTTTCTTCAGTATTTCATAGCTTCGCTCTTTATTAATATGTTTTGAAGTGGGGACTCGACTTATAGTATTGCTTTTTTTTTTTCATGCTATGACCGAATTAATCGATATGGTGTACTTAAATATGGTTTTGACATTAGCAGTGCGAAGAGAAAGTACTAATAATAGAAAATAAAGGCCTAAAATACGTGGGTATCCACTTCCCTCACAGATTAACAAAACAAAGGCCTAAAAGCTTCTCCAATTGAAGCTCTACACTCAACACAGTACGAAAAGAACAATTCTGTTCTTATGACTCGAAACAAAATTTGACAACACTCGTCGAGATTTTCCATACAACCGAATGTTAGGGTATTTGGATCTGAAATTTGGAGGGAAAAAATTATAATATTGAAACTTCAAAAACGGCCAAACTATCCACTTCACCCACAGTTTATCAAAACAAAGACTCCTCCACTTGAGAAAATCGAACCCATACTGAACGCCCAGTATGGAAAGAAGGGTCCTAAATGGGTACCTGGAGGCGGTCGAACTCCTGGCTGATCTTGGCCGGGGAGCGGAGCTGCTTCTTGAAGAAATCTAGGGCTGCGAAGCAGTTGTTAACCTGGTCGAGAGTGAGATGGATGGGCGGCGGCGGATCGGCGACGAGGTCGAAGGGGTTAAACCCCGACGACGACGAGAAGGAGAGGGCCGACGAAGTCGACGGCGACGCCGAAGATGATGTCATGGACGCTGATCTCCCCCTCCCGCTCCGCACAGGCAAGTTCCCCATCGCTTTCTCCGCCGAGGAGTAAACCAAGGAGTCGAGGTACGGGCAGTCCCTCCTGACCTCCACCAGCCGCTGCCTCTTCCCCGGCGGCGCACGAGCCGGCGGCGACCGATCCTCGTCCTCCTCTTCCTCTTCCCGGCCGCTATGGTCGTTCCCTCTCGGCTCTTCATCCTCGTCGTCGCTGTAGCGAGCGATTGAGAAGATGGAGTCGTTCTCCTGGTTGGGGTAGAACAGCCCGTAGTTCCTCTCGGACATGGTTAGGGTTAAAAATTGGAGGAAAAGAGGTTTGAGGAGGAGAGATGCTGCTCGTTAGAAAATTGATGAGAAATAAATTTTCTCTCTCCAACTGAGCTTTTATACAGTGAAGGAATTACAAGTTTGCCACCGCTCTAAAATATTAAAGACGTTTTGTTTTATAAACGTTATAAAAAGCCTAGAATTAGCCCAAACCGTCATAGAAAAAAGGTATTTCTCAATTTTGATAACGCTTATGTATCAGCCGTCATTAAAACTCCTTGTTGAGCATTATTAATAGGTCTTTTTGTTGTAGTGAAACCCAATGGTGACTTGCTAATGATGCCCATCAACGACAAGTTCCTAAAGAAGTATTACGCCTGAAGATGAAACCGGCATAGGCTCTCGCATCCCCTAAGAGTGCCTATGGATTCTGGTAAGGGGATTCCCTTCTTCTATATCTTCCTTCTAGTAGATGAAGCACTTCACGTCCATATTACCTCTGGATTGCTTCTCTACACCCCGATGATGCGGCTATCACGCCCATATTACCTCTGAGTAGTCGTTCTCTCCATATTGAACCTATGATTATCATGCATATCTAGAAAATGGTTCATGTTCATACTACCTCTGAATTGTTGTTCTATATCCCAGTAAAGATTAGGCCTACCATGTTCATATTACCTCTGGTTAAGTGTGTCTTCTATAATGACTCCTCTTATGTTGAAGAAAAAAATGAGGGAACATAAGAGTTCCTATACAGAAACAAGAATCTGAAACATCACCAAGCACGTACGCTCATGCCACATGTTCATGCTTCTGTTCAAAGTATCTCGAGCTTGACTCAAGTTTGGAACACTTTGAAAGGGGTCTTGTAGAAGCATGAAAAAACTCAGCTGATAATATTCCTCCACCATAGCGCAGATGATACAAAGGCACAGACCATGTTTTAAAAAGACAATAGAAGATACGAAAAGAAGTTCTATTATGCCTACAAAGATCTAGTACAAATTCATCAAGGCTATACATAAAAGACTAATCCTACTTCTTCTACAAAGGATCGATTATAGATTCAGCAAAGCCTAGAAGAGTCTACAAGGGGTTTAACCTTCGTCAAAGCGCAGTCCCCAGCTTCTTCTCGGTACACATGCTGGAAGATTGATCTCCATTAAAGGGTGTTATGATTTTCTTATGGGCACAATCCTCCAAAAGAGCATAAGCTACTCGACTGAAGCAAGCAACTTCCTGAAGCAGCGATTGGCTCGGGTTTCCAGAAGGCACAGAAGGTCTCAAAAGCCCAGAATGGACAGGGCGGAGCACAACTTGTGGCTCTTCGTGCTGTCCATCCACCCATAAGCTAGGTCGTCAGGACCTCGAAGACCTCCAAGGCGTAGCCCTGGTTCGAACTCCTTATAAGAAGCATTCCAGCACATTCCAAGGCTTATCAAGTATTCTTCTATGAAGGCATAGCCCCTTTAAACAAAGGAATCCTCAACCAAAATCTGACTTAGGCAAGGCCAACTGCCGCTCGAAGCTAAGTCTGGATCCACCATGGTGTTCAAAGACAAAAGAAGAAGAAGAAGAAGACGAGACTCTTCAGAATAAACTCCCCCTTTATATAGTACGGGAGTGGTCCAAAACACAGGCCACATGGTCGACAGTCAAAATTCCCACATTAAGAGGATGAACCTAGGACTCAGCACGATGAACCTCATTAAATAAAGTTTATTCGACTAAGTCCTAGACTATCCTAGGACCCCTTAAAATTCCCTATGTAACGATGGTAATTAAGAGGGAGTCGATCATTAAGGAGCGGTCATTCATTGCTCTTTAAAAGAAGACTTTGAAGCCAGTGCCTTCAAATCCAGAGGCGCAGGTACATTCCTGTACCAACCTTAGGTGCAGACTGGTAATGTTTTCATACCACCTCAACTCCAATGGCACAGCACTCTTCTCTGACCCAAAAGCTTAACTACGTTTCGTCGGAGACTTGGGAGACACCGTTTGCCTCCAGCACAAGCCAGACTGCTACTCAAAAGCACAGTAAAATGGTCTATCTGAAGGCGCAACCTATTCGTCGCCCTAAATCATAGTGACTTCACCCGAAATGCAGCATACTCGTTGCCCCTAAAAGCACAGAGGCCCCCTTATCTTCGAAACATAGTCCACTTGTCGCCCTAAACAACAGAGGTTCCGTCGTCTCCAGAAGCACAGTCTACTCGTCGCCCCAGAAGCACAGCCAGCCTTTCATGAAGCATTGACGGCATGGTCCCACCCAATTGGTTTGCTTAAACCGCCTCTCTCAAATATATGATTGAGATTGATCAAGTTGATAAATGCAAATTAATTTAAATCTTGGAGAAAGATTACACAGAATCCAAATCTGAGATAAAATCCTAAGATTTGCTCGACTACATCCGAAGAAGCAAATCGGCACGCGCCACGTGTCACCTCCTTCGGTTATTTTGATAACCACCAGAGATCTCATTTGAGAGGAATCTCAGCACCTGCCATGTGTCAGCGCCACAGAAGGCCGCATCGTGCAAGGACGACAGATTCCTTCATATTTTAAAACCCTAATGACATAGCATATGTTCCCCTCTCCCTATAAATAGGAGAGCTTTTCCTCCAACAACAGGATCGACAAAGAGAAGAAGATCCACAGAATTATCAAAATCTTTAACTTTGTCATCCACCTGATCGGCAACCATAGAGTTCCATCGAAGGCACCAGAAAGTCAGAGCAAGTCTCATATCATCATCGGATCTTCAACAGAGTAAAGGAGCTGTTGCAGTGCTCGATCTTCATCGTCACACTTTTCCAGAAACTTTTGTACTTAGATTTCTTTGCATAAGAATCAATTGTACTCTTTTTTACGTTCATAATACAAAAAGTTCGTTCAATCTTTTGTCATGTCGAATAAGGTGCCTGACGGTTAAACTCCTCAAACAAAACAAAATAGTATAATGAGTGGTGAAGAAGAAATTATCTCATGTCCGTCGACAATCATCCTCCGGGTGTCCACCTTCAGGAGTAAAATGCACTGGATCCTCGGTCTCTTCTACGAGAACTTGCCAAACAAACCAGAAGGGTCCGGCCCATATGTCACGAACCGTACCTAGTGTAGGGGCACAAGAAGTGGGTACGTCCAGCCTACGCCGTAGTTTCGACGGTAGAACGCTGTCCTAGGTTACTATCTAACCAACAACTCACGCAATTATATAATGTACTTGTCAAATCTCAACTCCGAACGGAGGATAAGTATAGATATAATGAAATCTCAATCACAGTCTAAGCACGATATGATAACACAAAAGTTTATAACTAAAGACTAAACAACAACAAATATCAACTACTAAATAATAATATCTCAAACAAACTCAAATACAAACTCATATCTCAAGTTATTACAATTCAAGTTCAAAAACATAAAAACTAAACCAAGTCTACTAGCTAGTCTCCCGATCACTCCTGAGTGTCGGGGCCAAAGGCAGCTAAACCATCTCCTACTCCAAGGAAAGTAGGGCAAATGTCCTCAGGATAATCATCTGTAATATGTTTAATAGGTCCAGTCTGGACAGGAACGAGTACAACTCATCTAGAAATTTGAAGTAAATGACAGAGAACTATAATGCAGTTATAGACAGTTATATTGATGAACATGACAGTTTATACGAGTAATGATATAGAGAAATAGTTAGGGTAGAAGGAAAGTAAGGTAATTAAACAAGAGAAGAAGCATGGCAATGAAGACTGTAAAATAAGATCTAGCTGAACTAGAGTAACATGATGAGTCCAGACAGTACAATGTAAGTCGAGTGTAATCCCAAATGTGAGTCTAATACAAGATGAGTCAAATGTGATTCCAGTACAGTATGAGTCGAATGTGATTCTAATCATTGTTCTAATAAGGTGATTTGAATAAGGTGGTACGAATAATAATTCATATGATGTTCTAACAATGATTCGAATTAATTCTCCAAGTGTGTTTTAAAATACCGAGATCGGCATGTAAATGGCTATAGGTAATACGGCACACCACACATTAATCAGGTAAGGGATGGCTATCGTTCGAATATCATTCATAAAGGGGTAATTCGAATAGGGGGATATGTCTACATGTCTAATCAGTATTTCCCCGCCCAATCTAATACAATGAATCTATAGTCCAACACATAAGACGAATACAAGTCCAAATAGCACATGAAGATGCTAATAGGTGGTTCGAATAGTTCGAATGGTGATTCGAATAATAGAGACAACACGAGTAAAGTATGTGTGTTTCATGCATGAATTCAGAAAGCCAATACGTGTTGTAACAGAGAATCACATAGAACTAAGAAGAACTGAAGTACAGTAACTGACAGGTAAATAAAAGAACTATCAGAGAATGTACTCGTCTGATACTCTAAAAAGAGTAGTATAATATCAGGTGTCTTCACCGGAGTCACAATGTCCTAAATAGAGCAGTACAGGTTATAATGTGCTTAAAATAAGGTAAATAAAGTTTACGATACAATCTACATGATTTCTAAGTCAATCTAGGTCAAAATCAAACTTGCTCAACTCTGGGTCAAACCAAGTCAACATCTAGTCAAACTAGGTCAACAACAAGGCTATCTTGGTCAACTGGTCAAACTTAGGCTAGCAAGGGTCAATTGGTCAACTATTGGTCAAACTTAGGGTTTTGGTCAAACTCTAGACTATTGGGTCAACTCTAAGATAACTAACTCATATTCCTAGTCATAGGCTATTACCTACCACTCTACTTAACTACACTCAAAGATACCTACCAATCTATTCATATGTGCAACATGATTTCCAACTCCACATTATTAAGACACACTCATATAGGTACCTCTTTATGATACATATTAACACATCCTTTCCCTCACATACAACACTATACCAACATCACCTATACCACATACCACTCTATCCCATCCATCCACACAACCTTATTTCATAAATATCCCTATATACAATCCCATATTATGGTACTACACCAAAATGGACAATTTGCGACAGTTAGAGTTGTCTAGCAACGACGTATTAAAACTGTTATTGTATTTTCGACGGATTAAAACTGTTATTTAAGATCAAAACCTATTTCACCAACAATGTAAATTTGGCTTCCACGGATTACAACAGTTGTTTACGACCAAAATTCTTTTAAAAATATTCCAATTCCCAAACTCAATTTTTTACTTTCATGATTCCCTCTATCTTTCCCCCTTCCCTCTCTTTCACTTTCACTTCTACAAAGGAAAAGGTCATATGGATGTGGCTTTCCGCCATTATCGTCACTTATCCATCACCAGCGAAGCAACCAAGAGGCAGATACAAAGAAACCTGCCAGCAAAGACCTCCATCGGGTACCTCTTTCTTTGAGTTTAGTTTGATTAAGGCTTTACGGTTTTAGATTCTTCTTCTCCTTCTCTTAGATATCGATTTTATTAGGATTTTAAGGTTTTAATCCTAACACAAAGCAGCAACCAAACTTGTCGTATCCATGTCAATGTCTATAAAGAGTAGGGAGGTGATGGAGTTGGAGTCCAAGTATATAGTCAACACCAACGACAGGTCCACTGGTCTTGGCCATCGAGAAGGGTTGGAGGCTATACGATGTCAACTCCCCGAGCCACTATTACCCGGACGGGGTGGAGGAAGTAACGAAGCAAGTCGGCATTGTCACCCATGTCAGCAACATCTTCTATTCGATACCACAGGTTGATCTCTTTTTTTTTGTACACCACCTGCTCAATCAAATGCTCCTCCATTATATAGTAATGCACACCTTTTTCTATGAAGTCTCATTTTACCCTCCCTCCATATTATGGTGGAATGACAAAAAAAATCATTTTGTTATTAGATTGTTCACATGAACACATTTGTTGCCTTGCTGATACTAGGCATTAGTAGGAAAGTTACATGACATGCCGCTGGATGTGTAAGATTCTCTGGATGGTGGCAATATGTACTCACAATATAGAGGCATGATTTTGCTTCCTATGCAACCTATCTTCTGGAGAGTGTTTGCATTTCTACAAAAGTGCCTCTAGGTTTGTACATGTCATGGAAAACATATGGCTTATTTATATTTATGTGACAACATATATGTATGTTTCGAGGATCTTAAATAAAAGTGGTAAAGTTATTTTGGCAGTACACAACATTATATCTCCGAGGTTGTCTATTGATAGTCGACCTTCAACTGAAGAAATAGGTTGAATTTCTATCTTCGCTCAACTGAAACAAATAAAGGTCAGTTCTGATCCCAAAAGGTACTACTAAGTTTATTCTTCGAATATTGTTGTAGCTGTTATAGTACTTTTATGTATTGAATATTGAATACAACTTATGCTGCTAAAAAGAAATCATACATAAACTAATACATTTTGTGCAAATGCAAGGTCGGTAATGCCTCAAATATTTGAGGGTCGTATCTTAAAGAGAAACAACTTCTTGTTACCACTTACTACAACTTGGTGATACATTTTACTCCATGCATTTTTGTATGTACTTGTATATGATGCTACACATGTTATTAATTACATGCATTTTTTATGTACTTATATATGATGCTACACATGTTATCACCTAAAATATTTGAGGCTCATTAGGAGTGTCTGGACTATGGTAGAAAATATAGAGTGGATGATATGTACGTTTTGAATCCTGGAACTTATCATTTCTATATTTGTTTTGATTGTCTGTTTAGTAGATCTCGAGTGAGTGCGTAGGTCAACATTATGGTATTTCTTGTTTTTCTGTTGTGTTGAATTAAGTTGTTGATAATAGCCTTATTTTCAATTTTAGACTGAGCAAATTTGGAAAGAATGTACTCTTTATAGAAATTTGGATTATCTGAATTATATATGAAAGACAAGAGATCTAAGCTATAGGCATGATGATAATAGGAAAACACATTTAATTTTCTCGTATTTACAACGGTATACGATGAAAGTTCTGGGATATTGTGGAAAGTTTCATTCGATCAACTTTTCCCTTCTTAGGAAGTCATGTCGAATACAAGATTAAAAGAAAATCAATCTTTTCAATGATTTACATCTCTAGGGCTTGAAGTGTAAAATGAACTATCTGTAAACATATTATTTATATATTATAAAGAACATTTAGAATTTATTAGAAAGTTAATGACATTATGAAATTTGGATACATTTTGTTTTTTGGAATTTATCTTTC
Source organism: Iris pallida (assembly GCA_029216955.1). Classification (NCBI taxonomy): domain Eukaryota; kingdom Viridiplantae; phylum Streptophyta; class Magnoliopsida; order Asparagales; family Iridaceae; genus Iris; species Iris pallida. Next base: position 26,215,498 of record JANAVB010016195.1, read on the forward strand.
ATGAATAATTTCATAAATACATGTTCAGTTCTTATCAAGTTATTTTGAAAATATGAGTTTATGTATACATTATTCGAAGAAGCAACTAGTTAGCTACCTGTACTATAGGTATCGTTTTAAGAAGAAAAATGTCTCAGTTTCTAACCAGCTTTAGTGAGAGTAATATTTGTACTTGTAATCAAGCATATCAAGAGAATAAATGAAAATATATTACTATATAATTACTTTTTAAAATATTAGATTATGATCACTTTATTTGCATTCCATATTTCTTATAAAGAGGCATGCCAATTTCTCTGTTAACAAAAAGGGCTTTTATCATTATTTTCGTTATCTTTAATATGGGGATGGTATAATAGTAATATAGATGCTACATTCATTTATTTTGTAAGTTTTCTTTGACTTTAACTTTTTGGTATATGTAAATCAAATATGAGCCATAGCATCTTGTGGAGTGTGATAAGAATCCAGATATTGATGAGAAGCCTCCAATATCTCTAGAAGAAGCATTGCAGAAAGCCAAACTATTCTTGATGGCATACGAGGGAATACAGAGCCAAGAAGAGTGGGAGGTACTTTAATTCTATATCAAAGTTTCTTTGCACTGTTCCGTCTGTTAATCTTTTTTACTTTATAATGTCATGGCACTAATATGAATACTTATGAGAGAACTATGATGGTGGTAGTCAATATACCTGCTTGAATTCAGCTTTGAACTAACAAAATTTCTTTTATAATTGATTAAATAATTGTTAATTAAAATTTTCCAAGTCTTGCATTCTTAACACAGTGTTAGCTTTAGTAAAACTCAAATTATGGAGATCATTTGGTTAGTTTAGTATGACTAAGTTTGCCAATGTTGAACAGTTTTAACTAAGTTTTCCATAATATGCAAACCCCACATCCAATATCGAGATCCTTGTCTCATTTGTATATTTGCATTGTTTGATATGTCAGGACATTGTCACATTCTCAGACTTCTTTGAGTTTGTGTAGTCTATCTTTAGTTGGGAACCCAAAGTACAGCTTTTGTAACCATAGAATTGATAAGATAAGTACACATTGTGTTGTTTATAACCATTACCCTGTAGTTGGCACATGTTGTTTTTTGATAAAAAACATTTTCGTTACTGCTATACTCATATACATCACTATGTTCTAAATACTTCATCCCAGTTCTTGACATAAGGCCCAATTTATATTCATTTCAACTAGAAAAGTTTTTTTGGATGCTTGGTCCAAAATCACATTCCATAGAGACAATCGAAGCATACATATAGGCAGGAATGTCAGTTTTTTTAAATTAAGGCTTATAGTGTGTGCATTGAAGACTATTTTTTGTTGTTTAAAGATTAGGGAAGCATGCAAAGTGCAAGCATAAGTGAATGCAACAAACTAATGCATCCGATAGAAGAAAGGATCCTGGAGTGTCTTTGTAGTTTATTGATAAATATTCCAATCATCATATCATATGAGGCTTTGTTAAAAGCATACTCTAGATAGACTAGATGATGAAGATAACAAATAATATAAATAATAGAGCAGTAGTAGAAATGCTTATTAGATGTTGAATCCAATTACGAGGACTCTTTTGATACGAAACACTAAAGCAATCAAACTAACATTGAACCTACATATCTTTGAGCAGCATTTGATATAAAATTTGCTAACAACAATATCAACTTCTCGGGATCAAACATTGGTCCTTGAAAATGAATTGAAGAAGATTTAACTTGGAGGTGAAAATGCCTAACGTTGACTGCATCAGAACATAACAAGCGCCCTCCTACAGATAGTATAAATATTCATGTCACTAAAATAGAATAAATATTGCCTTCGATGATGAAATTGCATCTTCTAATCTTTGCGTGTTTAGAGTGGGTATTATGAAACTCCGCTACTATTTCACACTTTTCCAATGTTTTGTAAAATATCATATTTTCTTCATAAGAAGAAGAAATCTTTCGTCTAATTTTTGGATTTGTAGAAACTAGATGTCTATGTCGTTTTATTCACTGAGATTGATATCTTGCAACTGGATTGATGTATTACTCCATTCATTAGTACATACATGTGTTCTTTCCACGAACATGAGATTGATATATTGCAATTGGATAATAGTATTTTAATTTTTTCTGCTTCTCTTTTTACTGGGATACATACATGAGATTGATACATACGTGAGATTGTTTTACTGATATATATATGAGACTGATACATACATAAGATTCATTTAAAGGCAAAAGCACACTTTCTTCTCATACATATAAAGAAATGCTCCATAGTAAATGGCTTATTTGTGGATAGTAAACACTATAATGATTTGTTAACAAACAAATTGGTACTTCTTTGTCTGATGTATGGTCAATATCTTAAACACTACAATTTATTTTGATGCACTTATTTCTATCAAAGTTTTACCTTCATCTTATATTATCTATGAAAGGTTCATTAAATGATTATTTCGATGAATTTGTTGCTATTTTGTATCTCACCTTGATCATGCAGCATACCTATCATACTTCCTTGAAAAGGTATGCATAAACTTTGTACCTTGCTCAGTTTTTTTCCTCAAACCTTTTCATAATATAGCCTTATATCTTCAAAACTAATGGCATACTAAATTTAAAGGATGGATTTTCATGATCCATGCAACAAAGTCGATTTATCGCCTACTTCTATCAGATTATGTTAAAGTGAGTAATGTTTCAGTTAAAGAAATAATGTATGATAATCAAGACATCCTTTCTTCCATGGATAAAATTGAGGTATCCTTGTCAACTTCCCTATGTATGTTGTTGTGAATGGACTAATAGTGAGCTATATAATTGGCAAAATTGACTTGGATGTTTTTGAACTAAAATTATTTATATTTAACATATGGAACCAGTTAATTACAATTTGCACCACTAGAGATCAAATGTTGTTGTTTAGTGTGGAAACGATTTAGCTTAAACTTTTTCCATGTGGCTTTTTGCTCAGGCATATTATTTCAAATGAAAGATTGGTATTCTTACTTCTTCTCCAACCTCATAATGCAATGGTTTCTTAATAATCATGATGCCTAGCTCTATGAAGTTTATTTTATAATGATTGATTCAGACATCTTTATGAAATTTGGCACCTGTGACGAAATTTTTAGTCTTAGCTTTTTGGATGATTACTACTTTATTCATATGATGGTTTGTATCACAAAAAAATTACTGGTTCCAATATATACCATTATTACATCTATTATTTCATCATTCTATAACTTTCGTTATTAGAAGCAATACAGTTTTTATCTTCTTAAATGAAACCATTTATAATGTTTTTGTCCTTTTTGTGGAATGTGCTAGGACATTGTTGTTTAAATACTAGTTCAGCTCATACCATTCAGTAAAGTAATTTACAAGAAGCTTATATTGTATTGTAGAAACTGGAAACTGTTGCTTTTATTATGTTAATAACAAAGTTGGAAACATTGCCAAAAAATCCATCATATAGATTAATGTGCAAAAACTGTCGATACCCTATGACCACGCTTGTTCATGCTCAAGTCATGTTCGAAAATACTTTTGTGACTTTTGTTCTTGTACATGGAATCAAAGAATAGAAAGATAAACTGTGATTCCTGATGTTGATCTTGTTAACTTTGGAAGCCATTGTTGTGTTTTGGATGAAGTGTTCCTATATGCTACAAATAGAGGATAGTTTGCTTCCTTCTATGTCTCCTAAAATAAATATTACTTGTATGCTACAGTTTTGTTTTAATATAGATATTGTTGATGTCTTACAGATGAAAAAATAGTTTATTGAATTTCTTATTCTTTGACGCACTATTATCATAAGTATGCATTTTTTATGTTATTTGTCAGGTATATACCCATGCTACGAGAAACATTCACATTTCCTCGGAGCCTGGGCATCTTGGGTGGCAAACCTAGTGCCTCAACTTACATGGTTGGAGTGCAAGATAACATTCTCTCTTTTTTGTTCATTATGAGAACTAAGTTATTGTAAGGTAGAAACATTGGGGTTTCATTTTCATTTTGATGGAATATTGATATGTAAAGTCTATACATTTATTAGTTAATACAATTTTGATTAAGTGCAAGATAACACTCTCTTTTTTGTTCATCATGAGAACTAAGTATTGTAAGGTAGAAACATTGGGGTTTCATTTTGATTTTGATGGAATATTGATATGTAAAGTCTATACATTTATTAGTTAATACAATTTTTATTAAGTTTTTTTATTGTTGATGATTGTTGATGTTTATATGAAATTCTATTTTTAGAGGTATTTCAGTTTATATAGAGGAGGAACATGCTTATATAACTTTGATATGGATGAATTGAGATTTTTTTTTTAAATTCTATTTCCAAAAAAATGACACATCTTAACCGTTGAAAAGAAAAATACAATGGCTGACCAATTCACAGATTATTTGACAGTTTTAGTCTGTTGTTTTTATTTGACATACAATAACTATCATTTTTTCAGCTAGGAAATGACAGTCCAAAACTATCGTTTATATTTTGGGATGTGCTATTAATGACAGATGCTCTAACGGATCAACATTGTCGTTTATCGTAATTTACGACGGTTTTGATCTATTGAAAAAATGTCAGTTTTGGCGTAGTGTGGTATCTAATGCTATATAGCCTCCATATCACTAACATCCTATATATACCACATGCATCATATATAGGCAAAACTCACTACATATATATAGACATACCTATATAGCCTAAGTAGTCATGGCCTCACTTGTATATATATACCTATACATTTAAACCATCACTAACCCACAACATACATATGTGACATATATATAAATGCCACCATCTCCTATATAGGATTGGTAGATGAGTCCTTATGTGACTATTATATGATTTCATCCCTTCTAGTTACTATGGCACACACAACTGCTCAGGTCACTTCTCCTATACTCAATATACAAGTGTTCAAACATTCTATACCAACACATATACTCACAAGCACTGACACCAATACCTCTCCTCTTAATTATACTGCCAATTAGATAATGCCCTGCTGCAGTCCTATCATACTATACTCAGTCAAATACTGAACTGGAATAGACTTTAAACAAATTGTAGAAGCATGGAAAATATCAGAACGATGATCTATGCGGCTCAGAACAGGAGAACCCCATGCGGCTCATACAGGAGCAGTCCCATGCGGTTCAGAGAGACTCTTAGTCTCATGCGGTTCGGACGAAAGAGTCCATACGGCTTACATAGGGACAGTCCTGCGGTTCAAAGAGTCCTCCAGCCGTATGCGGTTCAAAAGTACATGCGGCTCACAGAGATATGTGGCTCAACGCCACGTGTACCCACAAGACCCCTTCACACAGCTGGCCATCGAGCAGTGTGCCTATTTAATGCTCTGCCATGATTTGACAGCTGACGGCTCTGACATGAAGTGTCATAATGGCCCTGTCATAATGACAGACTCTTGGAAAATAGGAGAAAATCCCTGACACGATCCGAGATTGACACGTGGCTACCCCCATGCGGCTCCAGTGAAGAACAGCTTCATGCGGCTGGCAAGAATCGTCTTCCTACGGCTCACCAAGAAGCCATCCCATACGGCTCGCGATTACTACACTTATGCGGTTCACGTAGAAGCCATCCCATGCGGCTCGCGATTACTACACTTATGCGGCTCACCAAGCGGCTCGTAAGTACTATACCTATGCGGCTCACCGAGACGCTGTCTCATGCGGTTCATGGATGTCATGCGGCTTTAGCAGAGTCCATCATTAAGACACGTGGTAGAGATTCAATGATCCCCCAGACTTGACAGCTGGTGGCAAAGATGATTAGGAGATGCAAAGATTTACCAGATCCCAATGACCATATTTAACGTTATCCTCATAATTAATGAGATCAGTTCATATCATTCATAATCAAGCCAATGGGACACGTGGTGAGAGATCCAAGCTAAACAATCAATCATGAAGATTTAAAGCAATCAACATTAATTGTTCGCAAGATTCAGTGCTATCCCTATTTATGGCCCAGATCCTTCACGCTTAAAACTAATGGTCTAGATTGATTAAGTATCAGGCCATCGCCACTTTGAGAATGGGTAATCAGCCAAACCCTAATGACGCCCCCCCACTATTATAAATAGCAGGGTGCCATTCCCTTGCGGAAAAAAGAGGAGAGAGACAGGGAGAGATATACTCTATCAGAGAAAAAATACACAGAGAGAGAGAGAAGACAGAAGAGCAACAGAGGAGCAAGAAGAGCATTTCTTCATCAACGCCAACCATCTTCTCACAGGAGCCAAGGCTGCATACCGATCGTCCAAAGAGTAAGGCAGGGCTGCCGTCGCCTTCCCGAGCCTCTATCGTCACTCCCTAGAATCTAAAGTAAACAATTGTACTTAGACTGCTGTACCTAGGTTTTTGTCCCTAGGCTTTCTTTGTACAAGCGAGTTTGTAACGTGAAGTAAAAGTCCGGTCCTCCGATAATTATTATGTTCTTTTATATTTCATGGCAAACACGATGGTGCCCTTATCATATGATCTTCGTCCCACAAAAGTCAGTCAAAGGTCAAGCCCTGGCAGACTTCTTAGCAGCCCACCCGGGCTCGGAGTCCTCTAAGATATATGAAGAGATCCCAGATGAGGTCGCCGACTCGCATGCAACCTCTCACGATGATATATGGTGAATGTTCTTCGACTATACTTCGAGGACCGGACCTAAAGGCAATATAGTCCCCTTCAAAGTTTCCAAATTGTAAATTTGGAACACTTTGAATAAGAAGCATGGAAAGTAGAGTTGTTTGGGTGTGGCAATCCAATCAGAGGTAGTATGGACGTGATGGGTTTGGGTAGTTCCGCTGGAGATTTTATATGGACTTATCATCCTTGGCGTACCTCAGTTTTATGTACGAATAATAAGTTGAGAGAGGGAACCATCATATTTACCCAGAGGGGATTAGGACGTGGTAAATATGGGTCTAAAGTAGAGCCTTCCTACTCAGAGGTAATGAGGACGTGGTAGGAGTGAACTCGAATGAGGATACATAGAACAACTCAGAGGTGCTATCAACGTGGAAGTTCTATGCATTGGGTGAAAGAATGCTATGGAACAGCTGGGCTCCGAAAGCATGTGATGATGAGGAAAGATGTGGATGTACTAGGGGACCTAGTACGGCATTTAGGGTCAACAGAGGACATTTGTGGACCTATTATCCTTGGCATATCTTAGTTTTAGGTACGGATAATAAGTTTGATAGGGATACCTAGAAAAACTCTACGGTAAGGCGGATATGGAGGTTCTTGGTATCGGGCGAAAGAATGCCATGGAGCAGCTGGGCTTCCGGAGCATGATGAGAAATTTACGGTCAACAGAGGACATTTGTGGTCAACTGAGGACATTTGTGGTCAGTAGAGGACATTTATGGGCCTATTATCCTTGGAGTACCCTGGTTCTGGGTACGGATAATAAGACGAGAGAGAAACAACATACTTACTCAGAGGTAATGAGGACATGGCAAGTACGAAGGTTTTACCGTGGAGTCTTCCTACTCAGAGGTAATGAGGACATGGCAGGAGTGCACTCAGCGGAGAATATTTGTGGACCTATTATCCTTGGCGTACACCGGTTGTGGGTACGAATAATAAGTCGAAAGGGATCAACATACTTACTCAGAGGTAATGAGGACATGGCAAGCATGAGGGTTTCTTCGACGGAGCCTTCCCACTCTGAGGTAATGAGGACATGGCAGGAGTGGGCTCAATGAAGGAGGGTATATATAATGACTCAGAGGTAATAAGGACATGGAAGTTCTATGTAAAAGGGTAATTTGTTTTTGGCGAAAGTGAAACGACTCAGAGGTAATGAGGACATGGCCGTTTTGGAAATTTGTGGATCTGTTACCCTTTTTGTGCACTGGGAGTGCAGGTAGTGGATCATGAGGGAGGATCTCTTCCAGGAAGAAGGTTCAGAGGTATGGTCATACATGACTTTCCTCCGAAAGAGTGACCGAAATGTGAGTTCAGAGGCACCTGCGGGTACATAACTCGATAATTTAGAATTTGGAAGTGTGAGTTCAGCGGCACCAGCGGGTACATGACTCGATAATCTGTAATATTGTGAAAGTGAGTTCAGCGGCACCAGCGGGTACATGACTCGATAATCTGGAATGTTGTGGCTGTGAGTTCAGCGGCACCAGCGGGTACATGACTCGGTAATCTAGAATATTGTGGAAGTGAGTTTAGCGGTACCAGCAGGTATATGACTCGATGATCTGGAATATTGTGAGAGTGAGTTCAGCGATACCGGAGGGTACTATAACTCAATAATCTGGGATTTGGAGAATGTGAGTTCAGCGGTACCGGAGGGTACATAACTCAATCATCGGGGTTTTTTTTTTTGAGGATGTCGTTAAGGACGTAATACTTCTTCAGGAACATGCCATTGATGGGCAACATGAGCAAGTCTCAGTATGAGCAGCCACATACTTGGCCAGCTCCGACTCTTCTTCGGCCACCCCCTGTGTAAATGCAGACTGAGAGGATGACTTGGGCAGCTTGATCGTCAGAGGTTCAGCTGGTGGAGCAGAGCGTGTAGTTGTTGGCAGGCTAGCGACCCCCAGTTTGGCGCTTGATACTGGACGGGGAGTTGTTGGCTCGCTAGAAGTCCCAGACGTTGCATCGGGGTGACGACCCTTCTTGGGAAGGCGTATCGTTAGTGGCTTGTCGGAGGGATTGAGCTTCTTCGTTTGGTGCTTGACCGACTCTCGACAGTCTGATTGTTAGTGGCCCCGTTGTGGATCTTGGCACTTGGCCAGACCTTGGCAGTCGGATTATCATCTGCTCTTCTTGTGCCGAGAGGCTGATTGCGTCCTTACGCAGAGTGGCGGTAAGGGGTACAAACCTGCCTGGTTTGCGAGCTTGGAGGTGGATCGTCAGAGGCTCTTCTGATCCTGTGGTTGTCTCGGTACCAGCTTGTTCATTTCCTTCATCAAGGTGCCTCTTCGACTTTTCGTATAGGCAGGAGTCCGAGTAGTAAGATTCGACCCCTTTGAAGGGATCGATGTCAACAAATTCTATCTTCACAAAGCCGTGTTTGTCGATATATTTGAAGCACTGGTATAGCGTAGAAGGCACGATCATGTAATCGTGTATCCATGGGCGCACCAAGAGGATGTTGTAAGAAGTGTCTGCATCTATGACGTAGCAGGTGACTTCGGATTGGAGGTCGCCAATTTGATACTTCAGACGAATCTTCCCAATAGGGTAGCTCCTGCCCGAATTGAAACCGCTGATGGCGGTACTTGTAGGCGTCAGGCGATGCATTGGGATGCGGAGATGATGTAGCAGACCCTTCGGGATGATGCTTATGGAAGAGCCAGGATCAATGTGCATCCGATCCACCTTCACATCGCCGATGTATCCCATGTAGTATAGCGGGCGATCGTGTAGGTTGGTTTTGATAAGCATGTCCTGCGGAGTGAAGACGATGTTGGGCATTGCTCTCGTGCAGGCACTGTCTTGGAGATCCACGGGTGAGTCCTCCCCGGTGAGGTTGGATTGAGCCAGATAGACATCGGCATTTTGGAGTGCTTCGCTTAATGCAATACGAACGTCCTTGGAGAGTCTTAGGAGTTCGTATAGTGACAACTTGGTCGGTGTGTTAGCCAATTGCGCTAAGATGTCAAAGTTGTAGGGCCTCTCTAGCCCTTGGGCTGGCTCCTTTCGGAGGGATTTGTCGAAGCGAGTCTCCCTCGGCCTAGGCTTGTCGGTCGTCGAAGGATGAGCTGGTCCCGGAGCATCAGTTGTAGTGGGTTGATGATTTTTAGCTGGATTGTCAACCACAGGTTGGGATTGTGCTCCGGACCGCGTGACGACGGCTGTAGCTTCCTCGTTGTCTGTCGAGATTGTATGGCAGGTCCTGACTTTTCTACTTTTCTTTTTGTCGGTGGAAGATGGTGTGGGCCGAGTCACTTCTGACACCAAGTCTGGATGGATCCACATGACCTCCCCTCGTGGTGTGGTGAGGGGTACTAGACCGACAGCCAGATCTCGGGGAGGTGGAAGATTGGTAATCTCTATTGTCGCTAGAGAGACGGGGATTACCCCGTCTTGAGTCTCCGTCGGAGGGAAGCTGCCGAATTGTACGGACACCATATTGGCTGCCACGGTTACCTCTTCGAAATCGATGGCCAGAGCATTCGAATCGATGAGGCTTTGGATGTATTGTTTCAGTTGGTAGCAGTCGTGTGTAGCGTGGTGTACATAATGGTGGTAATGGCAGAACTTTGGGTTCTCCAGATCAGCCGGCCGAGGCTCCCGTCTTGGTGGAGGGAGCTGAATTCTATCTCCTTGTATGAGCATGTCCAAGATAGGCTTGACGTGGCCGTCTTCAAAAGAGTAAGTGACTTGAGGCCATTGTTTGTCTACGGGCTTCGGCTCAGGTTTTTGTGCTGTATCGGCCACCATAGCCTGCTTTCCCTTGCTGTCCCGATTGTTGGAGGGGTTACCCCCATTATCGTTGTTGGGACGCTTGCCCTTGTTTTCTCCTTCCGAGATGTGCAATCCCAGTTGGCGAGCCTTCTTCAGTCGTTCTTCGGCGCTTGTGGCGCTGATGATGAATGCCTTCCAATCTTTGAATTGACTTTCGCCCATCCAGAGACTGATCGTTGGGAGCAGTCTCTTTTGAGAAATTTTAATTAAAGATGAATCTGGATTTCCGGAGGGCAGCTTCATGGCGGTCTGGCAGAACCGCTCGATGTAGTTCCTTGTCAACTCCTTCTCCCCTTGGATGACGTCCATGAGAGTGGACATAGTGACGTCTTGTTCTACTTCGTAGAATTGCTCCAAGAACAGGCACTTGAAGCCGATGAAGGAGTGGATGCAGTTGTCCGGCAGATTGCGGTACCAATCGAAGGCGACTCCTTCCAACGCCCCAATGAATAACCGTGTGAGGATAGCATCATCATGGGGCAGATGGTCGGTGGTGACCTCGAAGTAAGTGATGTACCGACTTGCTGAGGTTTTGCCATCATACGGGTTGAAATTGAACGGCTTATATTTTGGTGGAAATGGAACATCCCTCCATTCGGCAGGGTATGGTTGCCGTATTCTGAGGTCTTGAGCATTTTCTTGGGCGTGGAACATGGCTCGGAGCTCCTGGACCTCTCTTCTTACTTCTCGGGCCTCATCTGTTGCGGTAGGGGCTGTTATTTCGGGAGGATTATTGTCCGAGTTTGGTGCCGCTGAGTTCGAGTCTATATTGACCGCGGGACCCGTGCTTGTTTGGCCAGGCGTTCCTCCTTGCAGAGTTGGAAGAGCAGCTTTGATTTCATTTACAGACTTGACCAAGGCCTGCAGTATAGCCTCCAAGCTGTCGATGCGTTAGCGATCGCTGGAACCACCTTGATTGCTGTCCGTCATGAACACCGTCCTTACATGAGGAGTGATGGAAGGAACGATGGAGGATGTGCCCTCCGAGTCATACCCATACACCGAGAAGTCATCGGGGTAGGTGGGAATGTTCTCTTCGGGCTCGGACTCGAAGGAAACGGTATCCCCAGCCTCAGAGCTTGCTTCGTCTTGAGAGTCGTGGATGTCCTTGGGGACATCAGAGTCTGTTGTACCTGATGGGAAAGTTGTTTCCCCGGGCTCGGCTCCTTAAAACATCAGATTGTTGTGGATGTTCGGAGGAGTGCTACCCCCAGTTCCCATGACCCCCAGCGATGTGGACGATGAATTTCCTATTGCAGCAAATTTTGTCTTTAAACGGGTGTATTGGAATATTCCGGTGGAGGACAGCCTTTTAGATGACAGTTTCTTAGCTGTAGTGGTTGATATTTTGGGGCTGGAGATGCTTGTCTTCTTCCCTCTCCCTTTGGTGGGGACTTTCTGAGTAGAATTACAGGAGACAACAGGAGGTGCCTCGTCTTCTGAGCTCGGATGCTGTAGTCTTTGGAAGACGGACGGCCGATCTTCCATTGCAGCCGTGTTGTTGTAACAACAGTTGACGATGATTTGGGTGCAGTGATGTCCAAGCGAGGACTCTTTGCACGCCGAGGCTCCTTCTCTTTCCTTGCGCTTGTGGAGGATCGCCTCACGCAGGTCAGAGAAACCACTTTGTCCTTTTGCTGTCGGGGGCTGGACTCGAGCAGTTCTATACAACTTTCCATCAGAGGCCTGTGTGATAGTCAACGGGATGCCCCGATAGTCAGAGGTTGGGACAGCTGACTGGGCTTGATGAGCCCGCGCTGCCCTAGACTTCCTCCTTTTAGCACTTGCGGGTGCGTAATAGGAAGAGTCTAAGTTGAATACCACAGAGTCTGGGTTATCATCCAGAAAACCATCAGGGTCAGGACCGCATGAGAGACGTCGAAGACTGATCGAGAGAAGCATGGAACGGATGCTATGCGGTTAGAATTGGGTACCGTGCAAGCTATCTGCATGCGGTTGTCTTCTGCTGTCGGATGAGTTATTTTTATGCGGCTAGGAGTCACGACCGTGCAGGCTGGCCGCATGCGGTTGGCAATTGTGGCCGCATGGGTTTTCTGCAAGCGATTGACTTTCTTAGCCGCATGAGTTTCATCCATGTGGTTGGCAACTGTAGCCGCATAAGCTATGCGGCTGACAGATGTGGCCGCATGAGTTTTCTTCATGCGGGTGGCGGATGTAGCCGCATGAGCTTTCTCCCTGCGGCTAATACCCTTATGCGGCTCGGATCGCATAGAGTTCCTCTTTGCCCCTGCAAGTCCAGCATCATAATATTTTCTTCTGCCGGACTTGGGGACAGCAGAGTTGTCTACGGTCTGAAGTGGGGCCGCAGGAGAGTCTTTCTCGCCGTCTTGAGCAACAGAGGGTATCCTATCGAGGGCTTGGGGAGGAGCAAATGATTTTGGCCTCCACTCTTTACGAGCCTTCGTACCGCGGGTGCGCTTCTGGACCGGGCTAGCGCTTCCTTCGGAGAGCATCTCTTCAAACGCCTGTTGGTCGAAGCGGACGACCATCTTTTGTTGCGTGGTGCAAAGTTTGGCTGCATCCGATTGCGTCACCAACTCCTCAGCCATGGAGAAGTTTGTCCCCAGCAGAGTCGCCATCGTGTTTGCCATGAAATATAAAAGAACAGAACAATTATCGGAGGACCGAACTTTTACTTCACGTTACAAACTCGCTTGTACAAAGAAAGTCTAGGGACGAAAACCTAGGTACAGCAGTCTAAGTACAATTGTTTATTTTAGATTCTGGGGGGTGATGATAGAGGCTCGGGAAGGCGACGGCAGCCCTGCCTTACTCCTTGGACGATCGGTATGCAACCTTGGCTCCTGTGAAAAGATGGTTGGCGTTGATGAAGGAATGCTCTTCTCGCTCTCCCTCTATTACTCTTCTGGCTTCTCTCTCTCTCTGTTATTTTTCCCTCTGTTTATTGGGGGGGTCTCTCTGTATATCTTTCTCTGATCGTGTATCTTACAAGGGAATGGCACCTTGCTATTTATAATAGTGGGGGCATCATTAGGGTTTGGATGATTACCCATTCTCAAAGTGGCGGCGGCCTGATGCTTAATCAATCTGGACCATTAGTTTTAAGCGTGAAGGATCTGGACCATTAATGTGGATTATGCCAAATCCCATCAATAATAAATGTTGATTGCAATAAATCTCCATCATGATGATTTGCTGATGTCTGCAAATCTAAATGAATCAATTTAATTCATTCTCTTGCCACGTGTCCCAAATTATTGGGATCTGACCCAAAATTTGATTATCTTTAGGACACATGTCATGTCATCATTATTGAGCCGCATGAGGAGTGTTCATATTTGGGCCGCATGAAGGTCGTCATAATCGAGCCGCATGGAAGATTTCATGATCGAGCCGCATGAATAGTTTCTACACTCGAACCGCATGAAGGTTGTCATGACCGAGCCGCATGAATATGTTCATGACCGAGCCGCATAGGGGTCTTCATGGCCGAGTCGCACGAGAGTCTTCATGGCCGAGCTGCATGGGTTTCTTCATGGCTGAGCCGCATGGGGGCCTTCATGGTTTGAACCGCATAGATTTCTTTGTACTGGCCGCATGAACTCGTCTAGTCTGGCCGCATGGACCTGCCTCGAAGCTTGGTAGACAGCGCCGTATTGGTGAAGATTTTCCTTATTTCCTAGAAAAATTCTGCTTTTCGTGTCAGTCATTATGACAACTTTATGCCAGGTCTGTCATCTGTCAGCGGTTAGCCGTCAGAACATTAAATGCGTCCAGTCGTTGAGCACAGCTGTTTTGAATGCCACGTGGCCTCTCTCTCTAAGCCGCATGGAGTTTACTCGAGTTGTCTATGTGTTTGAGCCGCATGGGACTCCTGAGCCGTATGAAGCTCATCTGATTTTGAGCCACATGAAGCTTCCTGGGTTCTGTGCCGCATGAAGAACGTTTCATGACCGAGCCGCATGAAGGACGTCTCATGACCGAACCGCATGAAGGACGTCTTATGACCGAGCCGCATGAGGAATGTCTCATGACCGAGCCGCATGAAGGACGTCTCATGACTCGCATGAGGAATGTCTCGATCAGCCTGTGCACTCGCTTTGTGGGCCCGAGTATCCCGAACACACGAGTGCGTAGGTATCATGTTTGCTTCCTGATGTGGGGCTAATAGAAACACTTGCCCTCGATCTTTGTTGGGAGACTCTTGAGAACCACTCTGTCCGTTTGCCACCGGGGGCTGGACATGAGCGGCTCTGTACAACTTTCCATCAGAGGCCCACTTAGCGGGACGCTCTTGATGGTCAGAGATTGGGACAGCTGACTGAGCCCGATGAGCCCGCACTGCCCTAGACTTCTTCTACTTAGCACCCGAAGGTGCGCAATAGGAAGAGTCCAAGTTTGGAAGGAGGGAAGAGAAGTTGGTGCCATTTTCAAAGGAAGAAAGGGGGCTCTATTTATAGAATGGAGTGAGCCCTTTCTTCTTCTCCTTTCCGATGTGGGACTAAAAGCAATATTTTCCATGCTTCTACACAAATCAAGCAAAAAGGTTAAGGAGGAACATGATACGTAAAGGTGTCTGATACTTCTTAGTGTTAGGAAAATACAGTGGCTAAATGGAATGTAGGACACTATAATAACTGAACAAGAAAGCGGTATTGGTTGATATCTAATGAGATGTAGGGTGATTTTGATGTTCAAGTAACTGGTCATGATGATATGGGCATTTGGAAAGAGTAAACAATGATGAACTGGACATGTAGTGTTAGGACAGACCCTAAACTCAAATAACAGATTCCCAAAATTTGATAACAATAGTTAATAATATGAACATTGCATTTGAAAACCTAACTCAATTTCAAATTCAAACTGTAATATATATAAATATGAAATAGTAAAAATGATACATAAATCTCTGAAAACCTATTCAAATCCTATTCAAAATATTAGGAAAACCAAATCAATCCTAACTCTCAAATTATCCCAAAATCTGGAAACAAGGGGAAACAGTGTACAGTTATTAAATCAAAATTGAAACCAATTAAGACTCAAGTCCAACCAACCACAACAATGTAAAATACTGGAAATAACATATACAATATCAATATACATTACAATTTCAGAAAACTCATTCAAATCCAATTTCGAATAAATCCTAAAACTGGAACATAGCACAGTTCATGTGACCATGAACACCGAAGGCCCAAAGCAACATAAACCTTCGAAATGAAATAGTGAATCAAGTGTACAGTCATAGGGATATATCATGCATGTCCACATGTCCCATTGTGTCCAAAAATTGGGAACAAAGTGTCAAAACCAAGGATTTTTCATTGTTTTCAAAACAGTACACTGGTTGCCTCGTGCAGCCATGTCGTGTCCGTTTGGACATGACTCAGTGCTCGAGATGAACCGTGCTCTTGCACAGTGACAGGTGGGATATAGGGCTAGGGTTCTGGTAGCCTGCAATGTGTCCACGTGATGTCGATGTGTCGATACGAGGCCGTATTAGTCGTTCGAAATCGAGTGCGTGCGTGTCAAGGAAATTCAATGCGAGCTCGAGAACTTTCTCGACTCGCAACCAAGTGTCACGAAACTTGGTGAGGGTCTTATCAGACATGGCCCCCACCACATCGTCAAGTTTGATGTGTCCACGTGGCGTGTCCACGTGGCGTGTCCACTGAGAAATTGTGTTCGTGTAGCAGGACAGTGCACGAGGTCTCGTACACGTGTCCCCGTGTCCTAGAACAGTATCCAAACAATGCTAAAATCGACTCAGTCGATTAGGGTTGTAATATACACATGTTAGGCTACACAAATGTGTAATTAGTTTTGCAAAATACTAAAATCTATTTCTGTGTGGAATTTCACCAAACACTTCTTTAAAAACACCGATACGTGTCCGATACAGACACTAAATGGACACGATGTCCTACCAAACTTGGGCTACACCTAGGGGAACCCTAAATGGATGCATCTATGGAAAGAAATCGTGAATTTATTAGGGTTTGTAGGGTTTTACCTATTGAGAGTTCAAACTAAATGTAAAGAGCCTCGACTTGATGTCGTCCACGATTTGCTACGGTTCAAACATCCTCAAACCTTACTAGCAAGCACCCACAAATCTACTCTACTATTGGGAATGATGATACAATTGATTTGACTCAATTTGGACTCAATTTGGATTAGTTGGGAGAAGTTTAGGGAAGAACAAAATAGGGTTCTTTCTAGATATTAAAAGGAGGCAAGGGCTTCTAAGTGTGACACTTATAGCAGGGGGGCTTGTATGGCTGGCCACTAAATGAACTAGGGATTAGGTTTAGATATAGATGAGTGGCTAGGGCTTGTCCACCCAATTCCAAGCCTTCCTATTGGTTCAAGGCTTTCTTTTTCACAAATATCCTAAGGAAAATATCCTACTACAATAATATCTAGATATTACTAACCTTGGCACTTAATAGGAATGTTCTAACCATGATTCTAACCTCAAGACTAGTCTAGGTTAGGTTAAACTTCTAGGTTAAGGCTTAACTAAAAGATTAGCACAATATTTAAGTAATCAAAATTATCAAAATGACCAAAATATCCCTAGGCTAAAAAGTAGTAATATGACATTCTAATCACATGACTAGGCTCCCTTGGTCATGGTTAGTCTCTAGGCTTAGCAAAACTAGGGTTTAACTAGTTAACCATCAAAATCACCATTCAACATTTTAAATAGTTTTAAATTAGTTAAAAATTACTAAAAATCACAATATGATTTAAATATCATTATTTAATGATTATAATTATAAATTTTAAAAATTACCCTTATTCCTTAAAAGTGGGTGTTATAAGTCTACCCTCCTTAGAAGAATTTCGTCCTCGAAAATAAGATGATCGTACTCCTCCTAGGTCAAACCCCCAATAATCAAGGTCAAGATAATATGCAATCATAGTCCTACTGGTCGTGATTCCACAGTCTCGAATAGGGTAACTACGCTATCTAGCATATCCTGGCAGGTACTAATGGAATCACACATGAAGGTGGAGAGGAAGAACAAGAAGGACAAACCTGCTAACCCATCACCTGTAGCGTCGGTCTCCTCGAATGCCATCGTAAAAGCTCTACCCCTCTGGACATGGTGTTGCGGCATCGATCTCCTCGACTGCCATCACAAAAGCTCAACCCCTATGGGCATGGTGCTGCGCTACAGGTGGCATAACTCCCTCTCTCTGACCCGGTGCTCCATTATATACGGGTACAGTAGGGCAATCCCTGACCTGATGAGTAGTAGATCCACAGAACAAACAAACCTTCTGTCTCATATAACAAGTCTCTCAAGCATGCCCTGCCCTCTTGCAGTAAGCACAAGTCTGCACCTTGCGGTCCTGTCCTCTAGGCTGATGATGTGCCTGCTGTACTCTCACTGGTGCCTGCACCTGCTGAATCTGTACGTGAGGCCTCTTGGCCTGACCTTCGCTGCTACTGGCTCCCTAAAAGTCCCGACCTCTCTTTAGTTTCAGCCCCAGGTCATCCTCTGCCGCCATAGCTCCTGCCAAGATCACCGTGAAGGCAGCATCACGGTCACTCTTAGTCAATAACCGAACCTCTCTAATCAAACCTCTGCGAAACTTCCTCGCCTTCGTCTTCTCGATCATGTCTTCAATGAATCTACTCAGCCGGCAGAACTCTCTAGCATATTTCTCGACTGTCTGGTTTCCCTGAACCAGGCTCTTAAACTGTGCCTCTATGCCTCCAAGTGCTATATTTGGGAAGAACTGCTCTTTGAACAGCTCTTTGAAGACTGCACAAGTCTGTCCCTCGGTTCCCACTTTGGGGTTTGTCTGGTACCAAGTGTGGGCCAGGTCCTGCATCTGGCTGCCTGCCACCTCTATCTGAAGTCGGACTGGTTTTTCTTCCAGCCAAAATATCTTCTCAATATGCTCTATCCAGTCATCCGCATAGTGGATGCCTTCTGTACCAAGAAAATCCCTCGGATGCATCTTCTGAAACTCTTGGATGCCCGACGTCCCCTGATAGCACTGATGTGTCTGTGCTGGCCCCTCGATGGTCACTATCTCCACTGTCATCCGGACTAGCTGGTGAGCCTCGTCTATAGCCTGACGGAAGTCGGCAGTCTGACGCTGCTGCTGCTGGTGGGACTCTAGAATTCTCTCCACAAAAGAAAATAGGTGGGCAGCATCAACCAATCCTGCAGGTAACTACAGATGCTGTTGCTAAAATATCTCTGGAATGACTTGTGTCGTCCTCCGAACAGGTGGAGGCATACCCCCAACGGTTGTAGTCGTTCCTGTCTGATCAGGAACAGAAGGTGCTACAGTTACAGCATCCTACTGTACTGGACGAGTGGTGGCAGACCCCTCTCTAGCAGCTGCTGTACCAGAGCGATGTGATCGTGTCTCTACCATCTTAAAGACATATCAAACAAGGAAGCCAATACTGAGCAGGAATCGATATAATCAAAAGAGGACAGTTTATTTCAAAGAAGGCAAATCAGTAAGATGTATAGATGGCATGTATTGAAGCTAAATTTTTCCTAACTGTGATTAAGTACCTCTCCGTTAAGGACTATCTCTCAATCCTATCGCAGGCTGTAGTGATACTCTAGTTCGAATACAACTACATAAACTCAACCTGCATGGACCACCACTAAAACCGTATCATGACCCGCACCCAGTGTAGGGGCACGAGAAGTGGGTACGTCCAGCCTAAGCCGTAGTGTCGACGATAGAACGTTGTCCTAGGTTACTATCTAATCAACAACTCATGCAATTATATAATGTACTTGTCAAATCTCAACTCCGAATGGAGGACAAGTATAAATATAATGAAATCTCAATCACAGTCTAAGCACGATATGATAACACAGAAGTTTATAACTAAAGACTAAACAACAATAAATATCAACTACTAAATAATAATATCTCAAACAAACTCAAATACAAACTCATATCTCAAGTTATTACAATTCAAGTTCTAAAACATGAAAACTAAACCAAGTCTACTAGCTGGTCTCCCGATCACTCCTAAGTGTCGGGGCCAAAGGTAGCTAAGCCATCTCCTGCTCCAAGGCAAGTAGGGTAAATGTCCTCCTGGCAATCATCTATAATATTTTCAACAGGTCCTGTCAGGACAGGAACGAGTATAACTCATCTAGAAATCCCAAGTAAATGACAGAGAACTATAAAGCAGTTATAGACAGTTGTATTGATGAACATGGCAGTTTATATAAGTAATAATGTAGTGAAACAGTTAAGGTACAAGGAAAATAAGATAACTAAACAAGAGGAGAAGCATGGCAATGAAGACTGTAAAATAAGATTTAGCTGAACTAGAGTAACATGATGAGTCCAGACAGTACAATGTAAGTCGAGTGTAATCCCAAATGTGAGTCTAATACAAGATGAGTCGAATGTGATTCCAGTATAGTATGAGTCGAATGTGATTCTAATCATTGTTCTAATAAGGTGATTCGAATAAGGTGGTATGAATAAGGTGGTACGAATAATTGTAGAAGCATAGAAAAGAACAGGAAAGTCCATACGGCTCAAAATAGGGGGAGTCCCATGTTTGCCATGAAATATAAAAAAACAGAACAATTATCGGAGGACCGGACTTTTACTTCACGTTACAAACTCGCTTGTACAAAGAAAGCCTAGGGACGAAAACCTAGGTACAGCAGTCTAAGTACAATTGTTTATTTTAGATTCTGGGGGGTGACGATAGAGGCTCGGGAAGGCGACGGCAGCCCTGCCTTACTCCTTAGACGATCGGTATGCAGCCTTGGCTCCTTGTGAAAAGATAGTTGGCGTTGATGAAGAAATGCTCTTCTTGCTCCTCTTTTGCTCTTCTGGCTTCTCTCTCTCTGTGTATTTTCTCTCTGACTATTGGGGAGTCTCTCTGTATATGCGTATTTTTCTCTGATCTTGTCTCTTTTTTACAAGGGAATGGCACCTTGCTATTTATAATAGTGGGATGTGATCATTAGGGTTGCCAATGATTAGCTCTTGGAGATGGCGGCGGCCCATAGATTGGTCAATCCATGCCGTTCAGTTTTGATTGTGACGAATCCGAGCCATCGAGTGTAGATTACACCAAATCCTATTAGCAATTAATGCTGATTGGAATAAATCTTCCTCATAATGATCTTTTGAAAATTAAATTTATTTTCCTGCCACGTGTCCCAGATTATTGGGATTTGACCCAATCTTTGATGACAGTAAATCTGAGAAATTAATCGGCTTAGGACACGTGTCCTAGGAGCCACTGGAGGATCTGGACCGCATGACGAGTAAGCCGCATATGAATTTGAGCCGCATATGGTTAAGCCCACGTGTCAGGGCTGCCTGGGCAGTGGCCCTCACTTGAGCCCTCGAACCACAGGAGAGTAATCCTTGTGGGCCGCATAGGTACATATCCGCCCGAGCCGCATGGACATGATCCTCTTGAACCGCATGAGAAGTCCTCGCTCGAGCCGCATGAGGCTTTCTTGGCCTGAGCCGCATTGGACAGATTCACTCTGAACCGCATGAGAAGTTCTTTGCTCGAGCCGCATGAGGCTTTCTTGGCCTGAGCCGCATAGGACAGATTCACTCTGAACCGCATGAGAAGTTCTTTGCTCGAGCCGCATGAGGCTTTCTTGACCTGAGCCGCATAGGATTCATTCTGAACCGCATGAGAAGTGAGCCGCATACGAACGCCCACGTGGCAAGGCCACGTGGCATTTTTATGGCTCTCGGGGGATTTGTGTCAGAGATCTCTTTTCTCTTCCCTAGAGATTCATCATTATGACCGAGTCATAATTACCTGCTTTTGTGTCAGGGCTGTCAACTTTCCTGGCCACAAAGAGGGGTCAGCCGTCAAAGCAATTAATGCAGCATGGGTCAGAGGTGAGCACTGTCAGGCCACGTGTCTTCTGAGCCGTATGGAATGCCTCGGGCCGCATAGCTCCTTATGCCGCATGACTCCCTGAGCCGCATGAGTTTTCTGAGCCGCATGGATCTTTCCTGGCCGCATGAGTCATTTTCTTTAGTATTTTCCATGCTTCTACAAGACCCCCTTCAAAGTTTTCAATTTGTAAAATTGAAATACTTTGAATAAAAAGCATGGTTGTGTTCTTCTAGCCGCATATGAAATCCTGACCGCATAGAAGTCCTGGCCGCATGGATTGTTCAGCCGCATAGGTGACTCAGCCGCAGAAGACTGTTCAGCTGCATAGCTTCTTGCCACGTCATTATTTGCCACGTATGGCAATCTTTAGCACTTAAATGTTGTTGATTTTTAAAGGCCGCTTTTTGGTGCGGGATCCTAGGAGCTTGGCCTTCATTTTTGGTGGCTTATTTTGATAACCGAAGAGTCGGTTTACGTGTATGCACGGGGATCGAAACGCTCCGTCTTTGTTTATAAATACGGGTGACTTTAGCCGGAGGGACTTCTTTACCTACTCTTTCGTTCACTCTTTTTCCTGTCTTCTCTTTCTGATCTTCCTTGTCTTCTCGTTGAAGCAATGGCTCCTAAGTCTTCTAAAGTTATTTCTGCCGTCGCGAAGGGCAAGAGGGTGACGTCCTCGTCAGCCGTCGAGCCTGAAGCGCCCGAAGTGCCCTCTGACGTTCGTCCTGCCTTTAAGGGTAAGGATTGCATTTGGATCTTGAGTACCCATGGCTCTGCTGCATATTTATGCACAAGCCTCCTCCCAAGTTGATGGCAGAGCCGCCTATGCTGTATGGGCCGCATGACTTTTTCATGCCCGAACCGCATAGACAATGCCCCATGTTTGAACCGCAGAAGAAGGATTTAAACACATAAAGTATCCTCTGAACGGAGCCGCATATGTTTTTAGCAGGCTGAACCGCATAGCGTTTTGTGCCGCATGAGTTCTTCTGTTAGAACTGTGTATGTTCGTCCAATCCGTATAAGCTATCGAGCTAGAGTCATATGAAACTCCCATCTGATTTGGGCCGCATGAGACTGTATTGACTCGAACCGAATAGGCTTCATCGAAACTGTATTTCTTGAGACCCAACTGGACTGGAGCCGCATAAGACATTATTGACCTGAACCGCACAGGCTTGTGAGAGCTTCTTTATTCAGTAATTTTTTGTTTTAGCCATCTTTTAATCCTGTTTCTTCTTTCTCTCTTTTTTTTCTTTTCAGTGAACCTCCTAACCAACCCAGCAGGAGAGCTCCTTGTGGGTTCAGCTCAGTATGCCGCAGACGTGCAGCTTGACGAGTTAATCCGTCGTATAGGGGATCAGCTTCCCACTAATGAGCCTAGGGAGAGAGTGGCTGCTATTACGAAATAACCTTTCCGCTTTCTTTGTTCAATGATGAATTCGGAGAAGTTGGAGGAGAATTTTTGAAATCGGCTTTTCTCTTTGGGGACGCCTTTTCCATAAAGAACTCCCGATTGCTGGATGTCTCAGAGCACTGGAATTTTTCTGTAGACGGGGTAGAGATTCATATCCCTGAGATGGAGCGGCATTATCCTCTCTCATGGTTTAACATGGTACCGTGGGACAGGACTATGGTGGGCTCCCTGACTCCCATCCAACAGGGAATGTTTGTGAGCAAAATTCACTACAACGGACGCACGGGTTTAGTATGTGCGGGCAAGGAATCTGTGAGTCGGACTGTGATGGGGCTGCTTCCGGGCACTTTTGTAAACACAACTGGCCCTAATTTTACCTTCACCCTAGCTGATACTTTTCTGAATCAGCTCGCTCACAAGGGGTCTTATCCCATAGGCAGGTTGTCGCTGCTGAATTGGATCAACCCCATTCCCACATGGACTAATCTTACCTCATAGATTTTGAGGAAGTATGGGGACTTTCTTCAGGAAATTGATCTCTACTATGCCGTCAGGGGTACCTGCTACGGGTTGCCCATTAACAAGCCCTTGTTTATGGCCCTATTGGAGCTGTATAATCGGCGTACAGGGACTTTCTTTGCCCCCGGAGGAGAACTGGGGCTTACTCTTCATGAAATGAACACTGTGTCTAGATTGCCGTAGGGAGGTGAAGCTTTTGAAGTATATACACCGACGAACGAAGAACTCGAAGAGCTGGATCGACCGTTTCCTAGTTTCGTCGCCATGTACCAAGAACTGTTGTGTCATCATAGCGCCTGCCATCAGATGGCTATCAAGAAAGTAAGTAGTTCAGAAGGGAACGCCCCTCACACCAAGGCCTGGATTTTGTATCTTTCCAAGTTGCGTCCTTCCGGTCAAGTTTCGTCTCGAACTCCTCGAACCCCGGAGGAGGTGAAGGATATGATGTCGAAGGTCAAGAAGTCGAAGTCTACCCGTGACCGGTTTGGGAGTAGCACTGACTCCCTCAGTTATTTCCACTATGGTACCCGGGAGATGTCTGATAAAGCGATCTTAGCTGGGTTCTTGATGGTGGGGCTACGCAACTGTGTAGTCTCGGGCGGCGCGGGTTCTATAGAAAGGATCAGCCGCCATTTCATTCTTTCTGCTGTAAAATTGGTCTTCAAGGTAAGACTGGCGCTCCTCCCGGCCATGGTGTGTAGCATACACCACGGCCTTCGCGCCTTTTCATCCAAAGTCATTGCTCGCGATGTGTCGATGGACTTTAAACGGATAGAACTACCATACCACTACCTCATGGGGTGGTTATTGATGCACTATCGGTCGTTGATGAGGCCGGGACTTGATGAAAACGTTTCTGTTGATGACGCCTTCCTTTTCCGGTATCGTCATCAGCCTTGGTAACATGATACCATGCCAGCTTGCCAAAGGGCGTTGGCAAGAATTGATGGGCCCGAATTCTTCGTATCTCTGCCTGAGTTCACCCCTGACAAAGTGAGGAGGGTATATGTTGACGGCGTTGATCCCCCCCAACTTTTATCTGAGAAGATGCTTCTTTGGTTACGCAACATCCGTCCCGCGCACCTGGTGTATCGTTACCGGAATAGAGTATACCTAGAGCCGTATCTGCCCAGTAGATTTTCCCGTCAATTCGGGTATAGTCAATTGTTCCTGGATCGCCCTAGCGCTTGCTTGAGCTTCGAGGGCAGTGTGCTCGATGGCGTCCGGGCTTGGCATTATTATAAAGCGACCCATACCCGAGCCAGCTTCTCACTCCCTGATGCCAAGATGGAGGGTGATATCTTGTATATAGCGGCCCTTTATCATGTTGCAGCGAGCAAACCTCCTGTTGGTTTTGATATGAATACTAGCTTCATTACTGGCACCGGTTTGGCTGAGAAGCCAGAAGGGTCCAAAAAGAAGAAGTGGGGGGCGAACAGGGTTCCTGTGCCGGACTCAGAGTCCACTAGGGCGGATGAGGAAGACGACGAACAAGACACTGATGACTTATCTCATTCTTCGGGCGAGGAGGTTGGGAATCAACCCCCTGTCGTGCAGGCGGAAAGGGCCATGGGTCAATCGTCTAGTCTGTCTGACGAGGTGGTGGAGGACCAAACATCTGCAATACCCGGCCCTTCGCGTAAATGAAGCAGGCACGTGACTACCGCTGATGACCGAGCCTATTCCACGAAGCATGCTGCAGTAAGACGTCGCAGGCTGCTTATTAATGATGTGGACGATGTTCCTGAGGTGATTTGGGCTTCAGCTGTTTTCTTTCTTCTTCATCTATGTTATGGCCTAATTATTTGTTTCTTTTGCTCTTTATAGGCGTCGGATGAGCTCGCCCCTCAGGACCCGATTACCGAGGCTGATCCGGTCCTGTCTCATTTAGTCAGTGATGTGTGCACCGCTATCATTGTTGCTGGGGTGCTTCCGGTTGCGACCGAGGATTCCCACCGTGCTGGAACCTCAACCCAGGGGGATGGGGGCTTTACTGTGCCCGTCCCTGAAACATTCGAGCCCCTACATGATGACTTTGTGGGTGGGGAAACTATGCCGGCTGTGAACGAGCCGTCGCCCCCGCGTTCTTCCCCTGGTAATACAAATCAAATTATAGCTCGTGAATCAACCCATGTGTTCCTGTCGTCTTTTCCTTCAAATTACGTCGACCAATGGTTACTTTGGATGTTCAGATCCCAACCCATCATTGCCAGTGATTGATATTGCTGGATCGTACCCTACCGGAGAGGGCCTGACGAAACCTCCGTGCATCGAGGGTCCTTCGTCTAGGTCGAGCTCGGGGTCCCATGTAGCAGTGCAGTTGGGACAAGGGACGATACCTCCTGTGTCTTCCTTTGCGAATGTAGCTTCGAAGGTCAACCTTTCCTCCCTGCCAAGCATCCAGGCTATTCGGGCGACGGAAGAGGAGTTAGCCGCCATTCAAGCATCTTTCCGTACGGAATTTGCTTCTTTGGTGGCGGGTGCAGTAACTTTTGAAGCTGCCCCTCCGGTACCGTCTGCCACTCTCCCTCTGACGCCATCCACTACAGAGGTCTTGGATGACACGTTACAGGACGTGGTTGCCAGTTTCCATCGCCACCTGAAGAGGGGGATCGAGGCAGCGGTGGAAAGGGGGACTCCCTTTACTCTGGCCCGCCGATGTGCCGGTGGCCAGATTAATACCCTTAAGACACTCCCTGGCGGAGGGGAACTGGCTGCACTTTTGGAGCCTAAGCTATTAGAAGCTGATCATCTCGTGGCCCAGTTTCGCTTGTTGCAATAGACTGATTTACCCGCAGCCATAAATCGAGAACGCAACTTCCTCATTACCGTGGTGGAGAAGGTGATGGCTGCCCGGGAATCGCTCAAGCCGGCTATATTACAGGACCGCCGGAATCTGACTCGGTTGTACGACCAGTGGAGCCGTCGGACTGAAGATTGCACAACTCGGGAAGCGGATGCTTCTCGCGGGGTAGCCGATGCTCGGGAACAGATCTTCGAGCTCCAGAGAAAACTGGCTTTCCTGGAGTCAGAGCTTGAGGCTGCTCGTATTGAGAAAGAGACTGCTATCCAGGAGGCTGATAAGTATAGTAGGACTTCTGCTAATCTAGAGCTTGCCCTAAAGAAGGTGGAGGACAACTGGCAGGCATATACGAATTTGAATAACGCAGAGCAGTTATCCCAAGAGGCCGAGCGTCGACCTAAGCAGAGGCTTGATCGGAGGACTGCCTCGGTGAAGAACCGTCTTTTAGAGTTGTGTAATGCCGAACTATAGTCGGCCTTTTCTTCTTATTTTGTCCCTGATTTGTTTCTTTCTGGAGGGGGTATGATCCCGAAATATGTAACACTTTTTTTTTCTTCCTTCAAATAAAGAGTACTTTTAATTCTACCCTTCATTTGTATTGCCTGCTGTGCCTGTGATATTGCGGTGGTGTTCTCCCCGCATAGGGGATATATTTATGGACCTGTTACCCATGGCGTACCTTGGTTTTAGATAGAGGTAACAAGTTTTGGTCAGGGTACCTGAAGCAGCCATAGCGAAGTGGTCATGGGTGCTCTTGGTATTGAGAAAAAGAATGCCGTAGAGAAGCTGGGCTCCTGGGGCCTGATGAGGTGATAGGTTTGTGCTGAGAAATCTAGCTGAGGATATTTGTGGGCCTATTATCCTTGGCGTACCCTGGTTTAGGATACGGATAATAGGATAAAGGGGAACCGACATACTTGCTCAGAGGTAACGAGGACATGGCAAGTAGGAAGGTTTTTTTTTCTTTTTTAAACGTAGAGTCTTTCTACTCAGAGGTAATGAGAATATAGCAGGAGTGAACTCGACGGAGGATATTGATGGTCAACAGAGGACATTTGTGGTCAACAGAGGACATTTGTGGTCAATAGAGAATATTTATGGACCTATTACCCTTAGCATACTCCGGTTGTGGGTACAGATAATAGGTCGAAAGGGGATCATCATACTTACTCAGAGGTAATAAGGACATGGCAAGTATGAAGGTTTCTTCGACGGAGCCTTCCCATTCAGAGGTAATGAGGACATGACAGGAGTGGGCTCAATGAAGGAGGGCACATAGAACGACTCAGAGGTAATGAGGACATGGAAGTTCTAGGTAGGGGGTGATTTGTTTTTGGCGGAAGTGGAACGGCTCAGAGGTAATGAGAACATGGCCGTTTTAGAAATTTGTGGATCGATTACCCTTTTTTGTGTACTGGGAGTGCGGGTATTAGATCATGAGGGAGGATCTCCTTCAAGAAGAAAGTTCAGAGGTATGATCTTACATGACTTGCTACCTGGAAGAGTGACCGAAATGTGAGTTCAGAGGTACCAGCGGGTACATGACTCGAGAATCTGGAGAATGGTGAGCGTGAGTTCAGCGGTACCAGCGGGTACATGACTCGAAAATCTGACAAACTATGAGGGTGAGTTCAGTGGTATCAGCGGATACATGACTCAAAAATCTAGAAATTTATGGGGTGAGTTCAGTGGTACCAGCGGGTATGTGACTCAATAATCTGGGATGTTGTTTAGATATAATATTTCTTCAGAAACTTGTCATTGACGGGCAACATGAGCGAGTCTCCATTTTGCTTAGCGAGGCGGTAAGCACCGTTGGAGAATACTGTCTCTATGATAAATGGGCCTTCCCATTTTGGCTGGAACTTGTCGGTGGTCTTGTGAGTCATGATCATTGGCCTCCGGATTGCCAGAACAAGATCCCCCACTTGGAATGTTCTGATTTTGACCTTCTTGTTGAAGTCTCCTGAGATGCATGCTTGGTACAGCTCGATCCTTTGCTGAGCTAGGAGGCGTTTTTCATCTAAGGCCTCTAAATCTTGCAGTCGACGTCGGTAGTTGTCATTCGTCGTCAATTGATAAGTGAGGGCGACGCGGAGTGAGGGTATTTGAGTCTCTAATGGGAGAACTGCCTCACTCCCGTACACTATAGAGAATGGCATATTCCCAGTGGCTGTTCGAACTGTGGTACGATAAGCCCATAAGCATTCGCCGAGTTTCTCGTTCCAGTCATATTTGTTGGAGGAGATAAACTTTTTAAGGAGTTTGATGATTGTTTTGTTGAACGCCACTGCTAACCCGTTTGCTGCCGGGTTGTACGGTGTCGAAGCGACATTCTGAATACGGTGCTTGTCGCAAAACCGATAGAATGTGTGGCTTGCAAACTGTGGACCATTATCATGGATGATCCTTTGGGGCACTCCAAAGCGGTAGATGACGTGATGCTTAAGAAAGCTGATTATGTTTGAAGTTTTAACTTCTGCGAGTGGGACAGCTTCCGCCCATTTGGAGAAGTAATCAGTGATCGCAAGTATAAAGCGATGTCCTCGGGAGGAAGGTGGGGTGATTGGACCAATGATATTCATTCCCCATGCTTCGAATGGCCAGGACGCCACTGTCAGATGTAGGAATTCGGATGGTTGGTGAATGAAGTCCGCGTGGACTTGGCAGGCTTTACATTTTCTAGCATAATCTATCGCATCTGCCACCATCGTGGGCCAATAGTAGCCCATTCGTCGAAAGCGGTCTTGTAATTTTAGGCCGGGCTGGTGGGCCCCGCAGACACCGTCGTGAGCTTCTCGTACGGCTTCTTTGGCTTCTGCGTTTGACAGACACCGAAGCAGTAATCCGTCATAGGAGCGGCGATACAGCATCTTCGTCTCTGTATCCTAGAAGAATCTGAGAGAACGCCTTCTGATGGAAGTGGCTTCCTATGGGTTCTCGGGCAGGATGTCGTAGACGACGAAGTCGATGAATGGTTGTCTCCAATCTGGGGCATCATCGATCGTCTGTGTGGAATAACTCGCCACAAATTGCACATTGTTTTTGGGACAGACCAGTTCGTGGCCTATAACATCCACTGATTGGCGATCATAATTCGGAACTACTAGGGAAGCGGCAAGACCAGCTAGGGCATCGGCTTTAATATTTCGGAGTCTGGGGACGTGCTCGATGAAGAACCCCTCGAATGACGAGATAATATCGATCGCTATTTGGTGATAAGGGATCATGTCTTCGTGGCGGACTTCGTACGAGCCCCGGATCTGATTGACGATTAGTTGGGAATCGCCGTATGCTTCAAGGTATTCTACCCCCAGCTCTCTTACAAGTTGGAGGCCAATGACCAGAGCGTTGTACTCGTCCACATTATTAGAGCAGGGCTCGGTGAGAGAATAAGCACGGTTAATCACCAATCCGAAAGGGGAGATCTCTACTACCCCGACTCCGACGACTATATTGCCTTTAGGTTCGGTCCTTGAAGCACCGTCAAAGAACATTCGCCATATAGCCTCGTGAGAGGTTGCATCCGAGTCGACGACCTCGTCTGGGATCTCTTCATATATTCTGGAGGACTCCGAGCCTGGGTGGGCTGCTAAAAAGTCCGCCAGGGCTTGACCTTTGACTGCCTTTTGTGGGACAAAGATCATATAATAAGGGGACAGCAATATTGCCCATGTAGCGAGTCGAGAGCTAAGTGCCCCTGGTTTAGTCATGAGGACTCTGAGAGGGTTGACTCGTGAGATCACATGTATCGTTTGTCCGGTGACATAATACCACGTTTTCTGAATGGCGAACACCAAGGCGAGGCATTCCTTCTCCACAGCGGTGTATCGGTGCTCTGGGCCAATCATCATTCGGCTGAGGTAATATATGGCCTGCTCATGGCCTGCATCGTTGTTCTGTGCCAGCAAAGCCCCGAAGGAGTGTTCCATTGCTCGTACATAGAGCAGGAATGGTTTTCCAGGAATCGGGGCTACCAAAACTGGAGGATTTGACAAATATTCTTTGATGCTGTCGAAAGCACGTTGGCATTCCTCGTCCCATACGAATGAGACTCCTTTCTTCATGAGGTGCGTGAATGGTCGGCATCGCCCGGAGAGGTTGGAAATGAACCTTCTGATGTAAGCTAGCCTCCCTTGAAGGCCTCTGAGTTTGCAGAGATTTCTCGGGGGACCCATCTCCATGATTGCTTTCGTCTTCTCAGGGTCTACATGGATACCCTGTGTGGTGATGATGAAGCCCAAGAACTTTCCGCTGGATACGCCCAGAAAGGACTTCGTAGGGTTCATTTTTAAATTGTGTGCTCGCATTAGGTCGAATACCGTCCTTAGATCCTGCAGATGGTCTTCCTTGCTACGGCTCTTAACGGCTATATCGTCAACATAGCACTCCACCGTCTTGCGTAAATGGTCTCTGAAGATGATGCTCATGGCTCTTTGATATGTGGCACCAGCATTCTTTAAACCGAAAGGCATGACTGTGTAGCAGTACGTGCCAATTGGCGTTCGGAATGATGTATGTTTTTCGTCATCAGGAGACATTTTGATTTGGTTGTACCCCGAGAAGCCATCCATGAATGACATACGTTCGAAGCCGCAGGTATTGTCGCTCATGATGTCTGTGATAGGAATGGGGAATTCATCTTTGGAGCACGCCTCGTTCAGGTTGCGGAAGTCGATGCAGATTCGAATCTTCCCATTCTTCTTGAGGACGGGTACTATGTTGGCGACCCAGTCTGGATGTTGCTCCTTACGAATGAAGCCGCTGGCTATCAGTTTGTTGACTTCGGCTTCGATCGCGTCCATGATGCCTGGACGGAAGCGTCGCTGTTGTTGCTTGACTGGCTTCGCATCTGGTCGAATGTTGAGTTTGTAAAGAGCGATGTCGGGATTTAACCCTGGCATGTCTTTATAGCTCCAGGCGAACACATCAATGTACTCTCTGACAAGTTCTAGCAGCGACTCCCGTTCTTCGTCTGTTAGGCTTTTACTGATAAAAATCGGTTTCGGAGAAGATTCGCTGCCGAGGTCAACTTGTATAACCTCATCTTCAGTAGGAGGTTCTCTCAGTTCGAACCGCTTTTCCCATTGTGCATCCAATTGCTGGTCCCACGGCTCTAGGTCGAGGATCTCAGGGATGTCTTTGTCTTCCTCGTAAGCGTCGGCGAATGCTATGTTGACTGACATGACTTGTCTGAACACATCTCCGATGCTGGTATCTGAGTCGGAAGTTGGTGATCCGATTGAATATGACTGCCAGTCGCATTCTTTATCTGAACTTTCAGGGGTCGTAGTAGGCGTTACATACCCTAACCCGTATCGAGTTTTGCTATAGTAGTTCCGTGGTTTGCCCGCCGGGACTGGAGGCTTCAAAGGTAATCGTCGCCCAGTGCCGTAGTTCTATCCTGGCGTCGTCTCCAGATCATATCCCTGTTTCTGCATGAGATATTTAGATTGAGGGCTATAGAGATACAGAGGCAGTCTCCCGGCATCTGACCCGAGGTCGGCTTCTTCTATGGTGAGGGGATGCGGGTTGTTCGTCCGGCCGAAGATGATCGGATGATCTCCTCCCTCGATTATTCGGTAAGCGTCTTCTACTGGAGTAAGCCGGATCGCAGTGTACACATTTGTCACTTGTGTGTGTAGGTGAGTGCCTATACCGTGTTCCATAGCGTATATTGTACATAGCTTATTGAGCTCAGTGTAGTTCAAAGATAACCCTTTAGGTATCTTTTCTAGGGGGATTACATCATCAGCAGAGGGGACATCAGTGTGGGCAGCCACATACTTGGCTAGCTCGGGTTCCTTTTTGGCTACCCCCTGTGTGAACGAAGACTGAGAGGACGACCTGGGAAGCTTGATTGTCAGTGGTTCAGTTGATAGAGCAGAGCGTGGAGTCGTTGGTAGACTAGCGACCCCCAGTTTGGTACTCGATGTAGAGCGGGAAGTGGCCGGTTCGCTAGAAGTGTCAGACCTTGCATCGGGGTGACGACCCTTCTTGGGAAGTATCGTCAGTGGCCTATCGGAGGGGTTGAGCTTCACTGCTTGTGGTTGGCTGACTCTTGGTAGCCTGATTGTCAGTGGCTCCGTCGTGGGTCTCGGCACTTGGCCGGACCTTGGCAGCCGGATTATCATTTGCCCCTCTTGTGCCGCAAGGCTGATTGTATCCTTACGCAGAGCGGCCGTAAGGGGTGCAAGTTTGCCAGGTTTGCGAGCTTGAAGGTGGATCGTCAGAGGTTCTTCTGATCCTGAGGCCGTCTCAGTTCGAGCCTGTACATCTTCATCCAGGTGCCTCTTCGACTTCTCATATAAGTAGGAGTCCGAGTAGTAGGATTCGACTCCTTTGAAGGGATCGATATCAGCAAATTCTGTCTTTACAAAGCCGTATTTGTTGACATATTTGAAACACTGGTGTAGCGTGGAAGGCACGATCATATAATCGAGTATCCATGGGCGCCCAAAGAGGATGTTGTAAGAAGTGACTGCATCTATGACGTAGCAGGTGACTTCGGATTGGAGACCGCCAATCTGACACTTCAGACGAATCTTCCCAATAGGGTAGCTCCTGCCCAAATTGAAACCGCTGATGGCAGTGCTTGTAGGTGTCAGGCGATACATTGGGATGCGGAGATGATGTAGCAGACCCTTCGGGATAATGCTTATGGTAGAGCCAGGATCAATGTGCATCCGATCTACCTTCACGTCGCCGATGTATCCCGTGTAGTATAGCGGGCGATCATGTAGGTTGGTTTTGATGAGCATGTCCTGCGGAGTGAAGACGATGTTGGGCATTGCTCCCGTGTAGGCGCTGTCTTGGAGATTCACGGGTGAGTCCTCCCCGGTGAGGTTGGATTGAGCCATATAGGCATCGGCATTTTGGAGTGCTTCGCTCAATGCAATACGAACGTCCTTGGAGAGCCTTAGGAGTTCGTACAGTGACAATTTGGCCAGAGTGTTAGCCAATTGTGCTAAGATGTCAAAGTTGTAGGGCCTCTCTAGTTCTTGGGCTGCATTTTTTCGGAGAGATTTGTCGAAGCGAGTCTCCTTCGGCCTAGGCTTGTCGGTCGTCGAAGGCTGAGCCGGTCCCGGAGCATCAGTTGTAGTGGGTTGATGATTTTCGGCTGGGTTGTCAACCACAGGTTGGGATTGCGCTCCGGACCGCGTGACGACGGCTGTAGCTTCCTCGTTGTTTGCTGAGATTGTGTGGCAGGTCCTGATTTTTCCACTCTTCTTTTTGTTGGTGGGAGATGGTGTGGGCCGAGTTACTTCTGACACCAAGTCTGGATGGACCCACATGACCTTCCCTCGTGAGGTGGTGAGAGGTACTAGACCAGCAGCCTGTTTCCGGGGAGGTAGAAGATTGGTAATCTCCATCGTCGCCAGAGGGACGGGGAATACCCCGTCTTGAGTCTCCGTCGGAGGGAAGCTGCCGAATTGTACGGACACCATATTGGCTGCTACGGTTACCTCTTCGAAGTCGATGGCTAGAGCGTTCGAATCGATGAGGCTTTGGATGTACCATTTTAGTTGGTAGTAGTCGTGTATAGCGTGGTGTACAGAACGGTGGTAATGGCAGAACTTTGGGTTCTCCAGATCAGCCGGCCGAGGCTCCCGTCTTGGTGGAGGAAGCTGAATTCTATCTCCTTGTATGAGCATGTCCAAGATAGGCTTGACGTGGCCGTCTTCAAAAGAGTAAGTGACTTGAGGCCATTGTTTGTCTACGGGCTTCGGCTCAGGTTTTTGTGCTGTATCGGCCTAGCCTGCTTTCCCTTGCTGTCCCGATTGTTGGAGGGGTTATCGTTGTTGGGACGCTTGCCCTTGTTTTCTCCTTCTGAGATGTGCAATCCCTGTTGGCGAGCCTTCTTCAGTCATTCTTCGGCGCTTGTGGCGCTGATGATGAACGCCTTCCAATCTTTGAATTAACTTTTGCCCATCCAGAGACTGATCGTTGGAAGCAGTCTCTTTTGGCAAATTTCAATCAAAGAGGAATCTGGATTTCCGGAAGGCAGTTTCATAGCGGTCTGGCGGAACCGCTCGATGTAGTTCCTTGTCAACTCCTTCTCCCCTTGGACGACGTCCATGAGAGTGGACATAGTGACGTCCTGTCCTACTTCGTAGAATCGCTCCAAGAACAGGCGCTTGAAGCCGGTGAAGGAGTGGATGCAGTTGTCCGGCAGATTGCGGTACCAATCGAAGGCGACTCCTTCCAACGCCCCAATGAATAACCATGTAAGGATAGCATCATCATGGGGCAGATGGTCGGTGGTGACCTCGAAGTAAGTGATGTACCGACTTGCTGAGGTTTTGCCATCATACGGGTTGATATTGAACGGCTTATATCTTGGTAGGAATGGAACATCCCTCCATTCAGCAGGGTATGGTTGCCGTATTCTGAGATCTTGAGCGTTTTCTCGGGCATAGAACATGGCTCGGAGCTCCTGGACCTCTCTCCTTACTTCTCGGGTCTCATCTGTCGTGATAGGGGCTGTTATTTCGGGAGGATTATTGCCCGGGTTTGGTGCCGCTGAGTTTGAATCTACATTGACCGCGGGGCCCGTGCTTGTTTGACCAGGTGTTCCTCCTTATAGAGTTGGCAGGGCCGCTTTAATCTCGTCTACAGACTTGACCAAAGCAAGTAATATGGCTTCGAGATTGTCGATGCGCTGGCGATCATTGGAACCACCTTGATTGCTGTCCGTCATGAAAATCGTCCTTACATGAGGAGTGATAGAAGGAACGGTGGAGGATGTGCCCTCCGAGTCGTACCCATGTACCGAGAAGTCATCGGGATAGGTGGGAATGTTCTCTTCGGGCTCGGACTCGGAGGGAACGGTATCCCCAGCTTCAGAGCTTACTTCGTCTTGAGAGTTACGGATGTCCTCGGGGACATCAGCGTCTGTTGTACCTGATAGAAGAGTTGTTTGTCCGGGCTCGGCTCCTTGAAACATCAGATTGTTGTGGATGTTCGGAGGAGTGCTACCCCCAGTTCCCTCAATCCCCAGCGATGTGGATGAAGAATTTCCCATCGCGGTAGATTTTGTCTTTGAACGGGTGTGTTGGAATACACCGGTAGAGGACAACCGTTTAGACGATAGTTTCTTAGCTGTAGTGGTTGATATCTTGGGACGGGAGATACTTGTCTTTTTCCCTCTCCCTTCGGCGGAGACCTTTTGAGCGGAATTGCAGGAGACAACAGGAGGTGCCTCATCTTCTGAGCTCGGATGATGTAGCCTTTGGAAGACGGACGGCCGATCTTTCGTCACCGCCGCGTTGTTGCAGCAGCAGTTGACGATAATTTGGGTGCAGCGATGTTCAAACGAGGACTCTTTGCACGCTGATGCTCCTCCTCTTTCCTTGCATTCGTGGAGGATCGCCTTCCGTAGGTCAGAGGAACCACTCTGTCTGTTTGCCGCCGGGGGCTGGACTCGAGAGGTTGTATACAACTTCCCATCCGAGGCCCGTGTGATAGTCAACGGGACGCCCCGATAGTCAGAGGTTGGGACAGCTGACTGGGCCTGATGAGCCCGCGCTGCCCTAGACTTCCTCCTTTTAGCACTTGTGGGTGCGTAATAGGAGGAGTCCAAGTTGGATACCACAGAATCTGGCTTATCATCCAGAGAACCATCAGGGTCAGGACCGCATGAGAGACGGTCGAAGACTGATCGAGAGAAGCGTGAAACGGATGCTATGTGGCTGGAGTTGGGTACCGTGCAGGCTGTCTGCATGCGGTTGTCTTCTGCCGTCGGATGAATTGTTTTTGTACGGCTAGGAGTCACGACCGTACAGGCTGGCCGCATGCGGTTGGCAATTGTGGCCGCCTGGGTTTTCTGCAAGCGATTGACTCCCATAGCCGCACGAGTTTCATCCGTGTGGTTGGCAACTGTAGCCGTATAAGCTATGCGGCTGACAGATATGGCCGCATGAGTTTTTTTCATACGGCTGGCGGATGTAGCCGCATGAGCTTTTTCCCTGCGGCTGATACCCTTATGCGGCTTGGATATCATAGAGTTTCTCTTTGCCCCTGCAAGTCCAGCATCATAGTGTTTTCTTCTGCCGGACTTGGGGACAGCAGAGTTGTCTACGACCTGAAGTGGGGCCACAGGGGAATCTTGCTCGCCATCTTGAACAACAGAGGGTGTCTCCGCAAGAGCTTCAATAGGAACGAAGGATCGGGGTCTCCACTCCTTACGGGCCTTCTTTGTGTGGGCTCGCTTCTGGACCGGGCCAGTGCTCTTGTCGGAGAGCATTTCTTCGAACGCCTGTTGGTCGAACCGGGCGACCATCTTTTGTTACGTGGAGCCAAGCTTGGCTGCATCCGATTGCGTTACCAACTCCTCAGCCGTGGAGAAGTTAGTCCCCAGCAGAGTCGCCATCGTGTTTGCCATAAAATATAAAAGAACAGAACAATTATCGGAGGACCGGACTTTTACTTTACGTTACAAACTCGTTTGTACAAAAAAAGCCTAGGGACGAAAACCTAGGTACAGCAGTCTAAGTACAATTATTTATTTTAGATTCTGGGGGGTGACGATAGAGGCTCGGAAAGGCGACGGCAGCCCTGCCTTACTTCTTGGACGATCGATATGCAGCCTTGGCTCCTTGTGAAAAGATGGTTGGCGTTGATGAAGAAATGCTCTTCTTGCTCTTCTGGCTTCTCTCTCTCTGTGTGTATTTTTTCTCTGACTATTGGGGAGTCTCTCTGTATATGCGTATTTTTCTCTGATCTTGTTTCTTTTTAAAAAGGGAATGGCACCTTGCTATTTATAATAGTAGGATGTGATTATTAGGGTTGCCAATGATTAGCTCTTGGAGATGGCGGTGGCCCATAGATTGGTCAATCCAGGCCGTTCAGTTTTGATTGTGACGAATCCGAGCCATCGAGTGTAGATTACACCAAATCCCATTAGCAATTAATGCTGATTGGAATAAATCTTTCTCATAATGATCTTTTGAAAATTAAATTTATTCTCCTGCCACGTGTTCCAGATTATTGGGATTTGACCCAATCTTTGATGGCAGTAAATCTGAGAAATTAATCGGCTTAGGACACGTGTCCTAGGAGCCACTGGGGGATCTGGACCGCATGACGAGTGAGCCGCATATGAATTTGAGCCGCATATGGTTAAGCCCACGTGTCAGGGCTGCCTGGGCAGTGGCCCTCACTTGAGCCCTCGAACCACAGGGGAGTAATCCTTGTGGGACGCATAGGTACATATCTGCCCGAGCCGCATGGACATGATCCTCTTGAACCGCATGAGAAGTCCTCGCTCGAGCCGCATGAGGCTTTCTTGGCCTGAGCCGCATAGGACAGA
Source organism: Iris pallida (assembly GCA_029216955.1). NCBI lineage: Eukaryota > Viridiplantae > Streptophyta > Magnoliopsida > Asparagales > Iridaceae > Iris > Iris pallida. The sequence continues at coordinate 26,252,908 of JANAVB010016195.1, forward strand.
TTCACTCTGAACCGCATGAGAAGTTCTTTGCTCGAGCCGTATGAGGCTTTCTTGGCCTGAGCCGCATAGGACAGATTCACTCTGAACCGCATGAGAAGTTCTTTGCTCGAGCCGCATGAGGCTTTCTTGACCTGAGCCGCATAGGATTCATTCTGAACCGCATGAGAAGTGAGCCGCATACGAACGTCCACGTGGCAAGGCCACGTGGCATTTTTATGGCTCTCGGGGGATTTGTGTCAGAGATCTCTTTTCTCTTCCCTAGAGATTCATCATTATGACCGAGTCATAATTACCTGCTTTTGTGTCAGGGCTGTCAACTTTTCAGAGGGGTCAGCCGTCAAAGCAATTAATGTCGCATGGGTCGGAGGGGAGCACTGTCAGGCCACGTGTCTTCTGAGCCGCATGGAATGCCTCGGGCCGCATAGCTCCTTATGTCGCATGACTCCCTGAGCCGCATAAGTTTTCTGAGCCGCATGGATCTTTCCTGGCCGCATGAGTCATTTTCTTTAGTATTTTCTATGCTTCTACATCCCATGCGGCTCAAGAACCTCTTAGAGCTTCATGCGGCTCAAAAATCCTTTAGAGGTTCATGCGGCTCAAAAATCCTTTAGAGCTTCATGCGGCTCAAAAGTCCCTTAGAGCTCCATTCGGCTCGAAAGTCCCCGATAGCTCCATGCGGCTCGGGAAAAGCCACGTGGCCCAATACGGTTCAAAATTAGGCCTCTACAACTGGCCATAATTACTCTATGCAGCTGGCTCATTAAATGCACTGACGCAGTGCGGCAGCTCTGACACAAAGGATTGACAGCTCTAACATAAAGGTAAAATGATGACTATAACATAATGACGTGCTCCTAGAGAGACGAAAAAAATCTTTATACCTGGCACTATCCAACAATTCCAAAGCTCTTTATGCGGATCGCTTCAAGGACTTCCATGCGGCTCTGACATGAGGCCACTCTCATGCGGCTCAGTTGTGGGGGCCACCCTTATGCGGTTCAGATGGAGGGCCACCCTTATGCGGCTCGGTTGTGGGGGCCACCCTCATGCGGCTCAGTTGTGAGGCCACCCTCATGCGGCTCAGTTGTAAGGCCACCCTCATGCGGCTCGGTTGTGGGTACCACCCTCATGCGGCTCGGTTGTGGGGGCCACCCTCATGCGGTTCGGTTGTGAGGCCATCCTCATGCGGCTCGGTTGTGAGGCCACCCTCATAGGCTCAATTACCAGGCCACACTCATGCGGCTCTGCCAGGACGCCCTTCATGCGGCTCGCAGCATAATGGCAGTTGGGACACGTGGCAAAGGGTTAACTAGGACTTATCCACTCGGATTTATTGCAACCAATAAATCATAACAATGCAGATTTATTACAACCAACACAACAGCTCAGATTGATTTCCAACAAACAGATCAAGGTTAATCTTAACCAATCCCCAACCGCCCACTTTTCAAGGCGCAGTTACTGCATACCCCACTCAGCATAAATTCCTATAAATAGCATGGGATTATTTCTTTACACACAGAGAGCAACACAAACAGAGAAGGAGATATATGCAGAGAGAGAGAGCACTTCTTCGCCGGAGCCAAGGCCGCGTTCGATCGTCCAAGGAGTAAGGTAGAGTTGATATCACTTTTCCGAGCCTCTACCGTCACCCTCCAGGATCAAAAACTAAACAATTGTACTTAGATTGCTTTTCTTAGGTTTTGTTTCTAGCCTCCTTATCACTAACATCCTATATATACCACATGCATCATATAAAGGCAAAACTCACTACATATATATAGACATACCTATATAGCCTAAGTAGTCGTGGCCTCACTTGTATATATATACATATACATTTAATCCATCACTAACCCACAATATACATATGTGAGATATATATATAAATGCCACCATCTCCTATATAGGATTGGTAGATGAGTCCTCATGTGACAATTATATGATTTCCTCCCTTCTAGTCAGTATGGCACACACAACTGCTCAGGCCACTTCTCCTATACTCAATATACAAGTATTTAAATATTCTATACCAACACAAATACTAACAATCACTGACACCAATACCTCCCCTCTTAATTATACTGCCAATTAGACAATGCCCTGCTGTAGTCCTATCCTACTATACTCAGTCAAATACTGAACTGAAATAGACTCTAAACAAATCAAGCAAAAAGGTTAAGAAGGAACAGGATATGTAAGGGTGTCTGATACTTCCTAGTGTTAGGATAATACAGTGGCTAAATGGAATATAGGACACTATAATAACTGAACAAGAAGGGGGTATTGGCTGATATCTAATGAGATGTGGGCTTATTTTGATGTTCAAGTAACTGGTCATGATGATATGGGCATTTGGAAAGACTAAACAATGGTGAACTGGACAGGTAGTGTTAGGATAGACCCTAAACTCAAACAACAGATTTCCAAAATCTGAGAACAATAGTTAATTATATGAACATTGCATTCGAAAACCTAACTCAATTTCAAATTCAAACTGTAATATATATAAATATGAAATAGTTAAAATGATACATAAATCTTTGAAAACCTATTCAAATCCTATTCGAAATATTAGGAAAACCAAATCAATTTTAACTCTCAAATTATCCCAAAATCTTGAAACAAGGAAAAACAGTGTACAGTTATTAAATCAAAATCGAATCCAATTAAGACTCAAGTCCAACCTACCATAACAATGTAAAATACTGGAAATAATATATACAATATCAATATACATTACAATTTCAGAAAACCCATTCAAATCCAATTTTGAATTATTCCTAAAAACTGGAACATAGCACAGTTCATGTGAACATGAACTTCGAAGGACCAAAGCAATATAAACCTTCGAAATGAAATAGTGAATGTCACGACCCGCACCCTGATCAAGGGCACGAGCACGTGGGTACATCCAGCCTATGCCACAGTGTCGGTGGTAGAACGCTGTCCTAGGTTAACCATCTAACAATATATAAGGTACCTGTAAAGTATATACACTTCGAATGGAGGTGACAGAGCAAATACAGTCTCAATCACATCTAAGGTAGAATACGATAAAAGATAGATAGATATGAAATGAAATGAAACCACAGAGATACAACCAGATAGAGTTCTATGTGTCTAAGATAACATAAATCCAGAAACATCCCAAATCTTAAATATAGTAATCCAAAGAATAAATACAACTGAAAATGACTAATCTAAACTAATAGTGTCTCATCCACTGCTAATGGATCCTGCTAGAGATCCAGGGGTAATGTTTCATCAAACTCTATCCTGGCCATACCCGTAAAAGGTAGAGCAATCAGCTAACATGTACTCTGTAAACATCAACGGTTATCCTGTTAGGAAAATGAGCAAGTACAAATACTAACAGCAGTTCCATATTAATTGACAAATTCTATAAGAGACAGTATAATGAAATATAAGACAAAGATATAGGATGACTTGGGAACCATTCGAAAGCCGAGTTACAACCCTTAAACCAAACAAGGACCGGGGTTGTAACCCTTCTCCCGAGCAGAACTTAGTCTCTAAATCAAGGTACAGCATAAAGGCATGTAGAACATGTGAGTAAATGAACATCATAGCATGGTGAGAAAAGTAATGAATGTAGAACAGAACAGAAGATAAGATAAGATAAAATAAATATAAATGTGCCTTAAATTATTAGAGCGTTATGTGATTGGCTTTGGGTAAGTTACAGGACAGGTTATCCACTTGGCCCGACAATCATAAGAAAATCTCTGGAAAGGGTCATGCCGGCCAACCTGTCTAACAAGCACACGGAGGAATCTTGCTACACCCTACGTGAGGTGAGAGTGGCGCAAGCATAATAGTGACAGGAGGCTTTGATCACATAGCCCCTAATAATTCCCCCATCCATGAATAGTATAATGGATCTGGACATGACACGTCATGATACGGGATTCCCTAAGAGGATAGCTACTCCATCTCAGGAATCGGTGTCTATACAAGTACAGGGAACGAAACAGGAAATGTACATATATACCAAGAAAATCCAGGAACAACATCTCTTGTCATGATCCAACGTGTACTAGTCCGTGAACCATCGTGTCGGGAAATCAAGTAAAACACTATAACTGAATCGGATATAGCAGATATCAAGATAATGAAAACTATCAGTGAATGTACTCGCCTACGGTCCTGAGCTATCAAATGGGGTCGATGCTCAGAGTGATGCCACAAACCTAAATATGAGATATATATATAAGCTAATTAGGGTTCAATAGTGTTATATAGGATTATATAGTATAAGCTATGTAATCTAGGTCAAATCTCAGTCCAACTAAGTCAAACTAGGTCACAGGAAGTCAAACCATGTCAAACTAGGTCAAACTAGGCTAATATTGACTAACAGTTGACTTTTGGTCAACTGGTCAACCTGGTCAAGTTCTAGACATTTCTAGGCCAAGTGTTGACTGATAGTTGACTTTTGGTCAAAGCAGTCAAACTTGGTCAACCGAGGTCAAAACTAGCCTAAGCATACTATTCCTAATATTTACCTACCAAGATACCATATATCTTGGTCAAACAGGATCAACTCTAATCTAAGAATTAAAATATCAAGTTCTACCTCGTTATTCGTACATCGAAACCTACGACACGCAAATCGAGATAAGATAATGAACGGTAAGGCTAATAATCTTATCACAGTGATCCACATGATCATCTTGCCAATTTTAGCGATGTGAGATCATTGGAATCGACTGATCTCAATTTCGTTGTACTAATTTCGAAATACGAACCTAATAAGAATTAATTATAATAAAAGGTTAATACACAGAGAAATATCTACAAACATTATCGGATGATGAAACAAACATCACCAACGTGTCCAGAATGGTCAAATCAGCTATGATAGCCTATCCATAAGTCCAACTTGGACACAGGGGCAAAAAGGTAATTTTGGGTCAAAACGGTATCCGTGTTGGACCCGCTTTGCACCGAAAAATGTGTAAGAATACTAGTCTACCAAACCTAACAAACTATATGTCCATGAATCCAGAATGACGATACGAACCCAACGGTATATCCAGAATTGGATTCCGTTGACCCGATCTTAAATTGGTCCGTTGACCAGGATATTGAAACTTCGATTTGTACGAAAAATAGTGTTTGAGCCAATGTCCTCAAAACTCAGCAAATTATATGTCAACGAGTCCAGAATGACGATACAAACTCAACGGTGTGTCCAGAGTTGGATTCCGAAGAGCCGATCTCAAAATGACCCGATGACTCGGATATTGGTATCCGACTTGCACCAAAATGCGTGCATAAACCAACTTCTACTAAAACCTAGCAAATTATATGTCAACGAGTCCAGAATGACGATATGAACTCAACGGTATATCTAGAATTGGATTCCGATGAGCCGACATCAAAAAGTCCCGTTGACCAGGACTGTGGGGCCCGCTTTGTACCGAAATATGTGTCAGGGCCCACGTCCTCCAAATCTAACAAACTTTATATGAAAACGTGCTAGAACGATTCCACGAGTCTATTGGTGGTGTCAGAAATTGAATTCGGAGTCCCGGGTTCAAAAATGGAAATTAATAACTTGGAAATTACGAATTCGGACGGCCAACTTTGGCGTCGAATTCAACCAATCAAACGTGCTCACAATGAAACGAAACTTAAGGGGTAGGAAGAGGGTTATACCAGCTCCGCATAGGAACTAGTGGCACACCAGACGGAGCTACGATGGAGGAGATACGAACCGACGAAGTCGGCTCCACAAAACCGTCTAAAAATAACACAATTTAAAGTGTCAACTTTATGGCCGGTTTTGATGTATCAAACGACAAAATTAACAGACAAACATTGAGGGAAGTGAAGATCTATATATCGAGATTGAGACGAAGCAAAGAAATTACAAATCCAATGGTCCGATTTCTTAAAAAACGTGCACGAAGTTGCTGCGACGAGGCGCCATTTTTGGATCTCGTTTGCGCGCGCGTCGACGGGGTTCCGTGCAAAATGCACGAATCGCCTAGACGGCGCATCCCGGAGGATGGCGGCCGCCACGGGAAGGTGCACGGAGGTTGCCCGACCGGGGGTGGTCGGCCACGGCGGCCGTGGTGCCGGCGGCGGTGCCTGCACGGCGCGGCCAGGGGCACGGCTGTCATTCGCTGCTGCTCGCGTGCTGTTGCTGCACTGCTGTAAAGAAATTACAAATCCAACGGTGGCCGACGGCGGCGACGGAGTGTGGTGATTGTAGTGGAATGGTGGTGATGTAAATGATGATGAAGAAGAAAAAGAGAATGAGACGAAGGAGGTTGGGGGCTGTTGGAGGAGAAGCTCGGGAAGTCGGCCATGGGGTGGAGGTCGGCTGAATGGTGGGGGAAAGCTCGGCCAAGCATGGGAAGGGAGCTGTTGTGAGTTAGTATTAGGAAGGAAGAAAGAGAAATAATTGTGTGTGTGTGTGAGTATTTGAAGAGAGGAGAGAGAGAGATATATTCTCTACCTAGAATTTAGGGCCGACCACACGTGGTTGGGGGGGTTGTGTGAGTGAGTTCTAGGAATGGGTGGTGATGATGGTGTGTAGTAGAATGGAAGGCTTGGATTTAAATGGGGAATAGATTATTTCTAGGGATTTAATTAAAGGGGTTATCCATGAATATTTGAAATGGATAAACTAGGTATTTAATATTTGCAGAAAAATGAGTGTAGGGATATTCATGAGGGGGCAACATAAAGTTTGGGTTGGGTTCGGTTATGCCGGGTCGGGTCAAAATCGGACATGGTGCGATAATTAAATTTAAAATAGGTATTTATGATTAGGGATAAATAAGTAACATGTGGGGGCTCAAATAAATAGGACACAGGTGTCATACGGGTAGTAGGCTTCATGTGGGCCATGTCGATATTTTGGGTCGACTAGGTTGGATCGATGTCGGGTCCCGAAATTAAATTGAAAGTCAGGTCACATTCTACGGTAGATAATTAATTGGCCTAAATTGACCTAAAAGTTGTGCGAAGCAAATGAAGCACAAGATGGTGTGTCTGAGTGGGTCACGAAGGTCATGGGTGAAGAGTGTCTCGAGTAGATCATGCATGAGAAGTTGGTTTCAAGAAAATTACTAGCCTTGTGCTCATAAATTAAAAGTCACAGTAACGTGCATATGATGATCAAAGATAAAGTGGGAAAATCAATTAATAATTAATTAATGATCAAATGGTCTAAATTGACCCGAAGTTGTATGAAGCAAAAAGAGTACAAGGGAACAAGTTTGGATGGGACATGATATATCAACGTGAAGGTAATCTTGTCTACTACACACTGATGAAGAGAGTTTCCAGAGATTGGCATCCCTGACGCTCCAGAAGTCAAAGTCACGGTAAAGAGCATTTAATCAAATAATAATATCTATTGCAAATAATGGATTTATAAAATTGAAAAAATTAAGCCCTAAATTCAGGAGGCTTACATCCTACCCACCTTATAAAAATTTTGTCCTCGAAATTAAAATGTTCATACTCCTTCTAGGTCAAACCCCCCACCATCAAAGTCTCAGGACTTAATCAAATCATACAATTTAAAAGGACGACATACAGGGTCATGGCATACGGTGGTAGTGAAAGTCTCATCTAGGTATACTAGTCATACTAGGCCAAAACAGTCATAGGATATCAAAACATACAAGCAATCTTGGGTGTTAAACTGGAAAAGATACAGAAATAACAATCATCAAGGCTTTAAGGCAAAATCAAAACCAAAATTTAAAGCACAACGTCGAGCATTAAAATCCAATCACAATATATATATATATATATATATATATATATATATATATATATATATATATATATATATAGAGAGAGAGAGAGAGAGGGTTAGAGAGGGAAAAGCTAGCATTATATAAAGGTTATGTGGTTAGTGTGTGTATAGGTGTATGTGGACATGTTCACAGGGTTAGATAGCAGACATGTGTGTGTGTGAAATATACATGAAAGTGTATAGGTGGATTTGGGTTTCAAAACAACAGCTATCAAGTTACACTACTCATGGCATATGGGTTAAACAATCTACAATGCATAACCTATTTACTCATAACATGCATGGCTAACCATATATATAGAAAGAGAGATAGAGATTTAGTTATGTATCTATATACATTATAACATGTATGCATAAACTCTATATATATTTATATAGATATATGAACATAACATAGAGAGGAAGGGTTAGGTTTACATGGCAGTGTATACTAAGTTAGAGTGTATGTCTCCTTGTACAGGGTTATAGATTTAGTATTGAAAGGTTAAACCCAGTTTCAGTTCAGCATTTACATACAAAATCTGAAAATGAGCTAACATTTAAACCAGTGTAATATTAACATAATACAGTTTCAGATTTTAGGGGTTTAAATATCACAACCAAACTCAATGCTTCCAACACAACCTAACATGATAGAGATGAAACCCTAACATACTATCCATACATTTAGCTATGCATACAGTTCAATATTACATATTAAATCTAAAATTGAACTAAACATTCGAAATCAATGTAAAAATGTTAACATGTATTCAGTTTCAGGATTTTGGAGAAATTCGAACATCAAACCAACCCAATGTTCTTCACAACCACAACCTAACATGTAAGAGTATGAAACCTAACATTATATCCCTTCATACAACAATGTATACAGCTCAAAATATTACATCTAAAAACTGCAAATTGAACTAATCACTTAGAATCCAGTATTAAGGGTTAATATGTACATAGTCTCAGATTTGACAAGTTCAAACACAAAACTCAACCAATTTATTTAAGAATTGAAACCCTGTATATAAGATACATGTGCAGTGATGTAAATAAGAACTAATAACATAAAATTTACATTTAAACTACGAATTTAAACTTGAAAAATAGAGAACTAGTCTCTGATACTGTACTGTATCAGAAATATTGGGGTTTTGAGAATTTAACATCAAAAACATATTAATGTGCATTTAGATAGGTTGGTAATCAAAGTTTAGTATGTATATGTGTCAGGCAAAGTATCTGTGTCCACTATATATATATATATATTTAAAAAGGTAATACAAGAAATAATAGCAAGAAGGAATTATTGATAAAATCTGTTCTGCTTATCTGTTTAAAAGAAGAAACCATTTTGAAACCAGAGCTATAATATCAAATTCAAGATAAGGTCTAGCAAAAATCATCGATTCATTGTATTATGAAGAAATTTATTGCAAGAAATTACACAAGGTTTATAATAACAACTAAAGTTACTCATACTCATAAGTTATTTGATGATGGAATACAATTTACAGAAGGGTACGATAGAGATGATATGTTTAAAAAACCTTCTCAAGATACAATCTGATAATCATATGCGTCTGTACAAAATCATGTTACTCAGAGTCCTCGCCATGCCAGTAAGCAAGGCTGTGATAAACGATAGATTCCATAACTGGGGTATGCACCTCTATAATCATGTCGTCTGAAATTCTTGCTATGTCGACTAGTATAGCTGTGAGAGATTCTAAATCTCATAACCAAGATACGTACATCCGAAGTCAGGTCTCTATGTTTCCGACACACCAGCTAATATGGCTGCGATAAACTACAGGTTCCATAATCAAGTAGAACCAAGATACGTACATCCGAAGTCAGGTCTCTATGTTTTCGATACACCAGCTAATATGGCTGTGATAAACTACAGGTTCCATAATCAAGTAGACGTTTTACCATCCCTGTATTCCCGTCAACATATGTTACCAGAAAATATCGTAACTCAGGCCATAAAATTCATCTCGATAGGAAAATCAAAATCAACAACGATCCATCAAAATCAAATTCAATAACCAAGGAGTGAGAGCGAACAAAACAAGAAAAATGATTTCAAATTGAAGTTTAAATAAGATTCTCAAAGGTCGTCCCAGGAATCTCTCAAGGAGTCCTAACTATGATTGAGTACCTTCAAAAATATATTCTAATCCTACTGCATGTTGTGGTGATACTCTAGTTCGAATACCACTACATAAACTCAACCTGCATGGGCCACCACTAAAAATGTGTTACGACCCGCACCCTGATCAGGGGCACGAGCACGTGGGTACGTCCAGCCTACGCCGCAGTGTCGGTGGTAGAACGCTGTCCTAGGTCAACCATCTAACAATATATAAGGTACCTGTACAGTATATACACTCCGAATGGAGGTGACAGAGCAAATACAGTCTCAATCACATCTAAGGTAGAATACGATAAAAGATAGATAGATATGAAATGAAATGAAACCACAGAGATACAACCAGATAGTTCTATGTGTCTAAGATAACACAAATCTAGAAACATCCCAAATCTCAAATACAATAATCCAGAGAATAAATACAACTGAAAATGACTAATCTAAACTAATGGTGTCTCATCCACAGCTAATGGATCCTGCTGGAGATCTAGGGGTAATGTCTCATCAAACTCTATCCTGGCCATACCCGTAAAAGGTAGAGCAATCAGCTAACATATACTCTGTAAACATCAACGGTTATCCTGTCAGAAAAATGAGCAAGTACAAACACTAATAGCAGTTCCATATGAATTGACAAATTTTATAAGAGACAGTACAATAAAATACAAGACAAAGATATAGGATGACTTGGGAACCATTCGAAAGCCGAGTTACAACCCTTAAACCAAACAAGGACCGGAGTTGTAACCCTTCTTCCGAGCAGAACTTAGTCTCCAAATCAAGGTACCGTATAAAGGCATGTAGAACATATGAGTAAATGAATAGAATAGCATGGTGAGAAAAGTACTGAATGTAGAACAGAACAGGATATAAGATAAGATAAAATAAATATAAAATGTTCCTTAAATTATTAGAGCGTTATGTGATCGGCTTTGGGTAAGTTACAGGACAGGTTATCCACTTGGCCCGACAATCACAAAAAAATCTCTGTAAATGGTCATGCTGGCCAAGCTGGATAACAAGCACACGGAGGAATCTTGCTACATCCTACGTGAGGTGAGAGTGGCGCAAGCATAATAGTGACATGAGGCTTTGATCAAATAGCCCCTAATAATTCCTCCATTCCCGAATAGTATAATGAATCTGGACATGACACGTCATGACACGGGATTCTCTAAGAGGATAGCTACTCCCTCTCAGGAATCGGTGTCTATACAAGTACAGGGAACAAAACAGAAAATGTACATATATACCAAGAAAATCCAGGAACAACATCTCATGTCATGATCCAACGTATACTAGTCCGTGAACCATCGTGTCGAAAAATTAAGGAAGACACTACAACTGAATCGGATGTAGCAGATTTCAAGACAATGAAAACTATCAGTGAATGTACTCGTCTGTGGTCCTGAGCTGTCAAATGGGGTCGATGCTCAGAGTGATGCCACAAACCTAAAGATGAGATATATAAGCTAATTAGGGTTCAACAATGTTAGACAGGATTATATAGTATAAGCTATGTAATCTAGGTCAAATCTCAGTCTAACTATGTCAAACTAGGTCACAGGAAGTCAAACCTTGTCAAACTAGGTCAAACTAGGCTAATATTGACTAACAGTTGACTTTTGGTCAACTAGTCAACCTGGTCAAGTTCTAGACATTTCTAGGCCAAGTGTTGACTGATAGTTGACTTTTGGTCAAAGCAGTCAAACTTGGTCAACCGAGGTCAAAACTAGCCTAAGCATACTATTCCTAATATTTACCTACCAAGATACGATATATCTTGGTCAAACAGGATCAACTCTAATCTAAGAATTAAAATATCAAGTTCTACCTCGTTATTCGTACATCGAAACCTACTACACACAAATTGAGATAAGGTAATCAACGGTAAGGTTAATAATCTTATCACAGTGATCCACATGATCATCTTGCCAATTTCAGCGATGTGAGATCACTGGAATCGACTGATCTCAGTTTCGTTGTACTAATTCCGAAATACGAACTTAATAAGAATTAATTATAATAAAAGGTTAATACACAGAAAAATATCTACAAACATTGTCGGATGATGAAACAAATATCACCAACGTCTCCAGAATGGTCAAATCAGCTAGGATAGCCTATCCATAAGTCCAATTTGGACACAGGGGCAAAAAGGTAATTTTGGGTCAAAATGGTGTCCGTATCGGATCCGGTTTTCACCGAAAAGCGTGCAAGAATACTAGTCTACCAAACCTAAAAAAATTATATGTCCACGAATCCAGAATGACGATACGAACCCAACGGTATATCCAGAATTGGATTCCGTTGACCCGATCTCAAATTGGTCCGTTGACCAGGACATTGAAACTTCGATTTGCACGAAAAAGCATGTCGGAGCCAATGTCCTCAAAACTCAGCAAATTATATGTCAACGAGTCCAGAATGACAATACGAACTCAACGGTGTGTCCAGAATTGGATTCCGATGAACCGATCTCAACATGACCCGTTGACCCGGATATTGGTATCCAACTTGCACTGAAATACGTGTCGGAACCAACGTCCACTAAAACCTAGCAAATTATATGTTAACGAGTCTAGAATGACGATACGAACTCAACGGTATATCCAGAATTGGATTCTGATAAGTCGACGTCAAAAAGTCCCGTTAACCAGGACTGTAGGGCCCTCTTTGCACCGAAATACGTGTCAGGGTCCACGTCCTCCAAATCTAACAAACTTTATATGAAAATATGCTAGAACGACGCCACGAGTCTACTGGTGGTGTCAGAAATTGAATTCGGAGTCCCGGGTTCAAAAATGGAAATTAACAACTTGAAAATTTCGAATTCGGATGGCCAACTTTGGCGTCGAATTCAACCAATCAAACGTGCTCACAATGAAACAAAACTTAAGAGGTAGGAAGAGAGATATAATAGCTACGCATAGGGACCAGTGCCACACCAGACGGAGGTACGATGGAGGATATACGAACCGACGAAGTTGGCTCCACAAAATTGTCCAAAAATAACACAATTTAAAGCGTCAACTTTGTGGCCGATTTTGATGTATCAAACGACAAAATTAACGGACGAAAATTAAGGGGAGTGAAAAGCTATATACCGAGATTCAGACAGATCAAAGAAATCGTCGATCCAACGGTCAGATTTCCTGAAAAACATGCGCAAAGTCACTACGATGAGGTGCAATTTTCGGATCTTGTTCGCGCGCGCGTCGACGGGATTCCGTACAAAACACACGAATCGCCTAGATGGCGCATCCCAGAGGACGGTGGCCGCCATGGGAAGGTGTGCGAAGGTCGCCCGGCCAGCGGGTGGCCGGCCACGACGGCCATGGCGCCGACGACGATGCCTGCACCGCGCGGCCAGGGGCGCGACTGCCATGCACTGCTGCTCGCATGCTGTTGCTGCACTGCTGCGCTTCGCTGCTGCTCGCTGGCCACCCACGGTGGCACGGCGGTAGGGTGGCTGCCCAGCTGTGGCCGACGGCGGCGGCAGAGTGTGGTGGTTGTGGTTTGATAGTGGTGATGTAAATGATGATGAAGAAGAAAAAGAGAATAAGAGGAAGGAGGTTAGGGCTGTTAGAGGAGGAGCTCGAGAAGTTGGCCATGGGGTGGAGGTCGGCTGAATGGTAGAGGAAAGCTCGACGAAGCATGGGAAGGGAGCTACTATGAGTTGGTATTAGAAAGAGAGAAAGAGAAATAATTGTGTGTGTATGAGTAATTAAAGGGAGGAGAGAGAGAGAGAGAGAGAGAGAGATATTCTCTACCTAGAATTTAGGGCCGACCACATGTGGTTGGGAGGGGGTTGTGTGAGTGGGTGCTAGGAATGGGTGGTGATGATGGTGTGTAGTAGAATGGAAGGCTAGGATTTAAATGGAGAATAGATTATTTCTAGGGATTTAATTAATGGGGTTATCCATGAATATTTGAAATGGATAAACTAGGTATTTAATATTTGTAGAAAAATGAGTGTAGGAATATTCATGAGGGGGCAACATAATGTTTGGGTTGGGTTCCGTTTAGCCGGGTCAGGTCAAAATCGGACATAGTGCAATAATTGAATTTAAAATAGGTATTTATGATCAGGGGTAAATAAGTAACATGTGGTGGCTCAAATAAATGGGACACAAGTGTCATGCGTGTAGTAGGCTTCATGTGGGCCATGTCCATATTTTGGGTCGACTAGGCTGGATCGATGTCGGGTCCCGAACTTAAATTGGAAGTCAGGTCACATTCTACGGTGGATAATTAATTGGCCTAAATTGACCCAAAAGTTGTGCGAAGCAAATGAAGCACAAGATGGTGTGTCTTAGTGGGACACGAAGGTCATGGGTGAAGAGTGTCTCGAGTAGACCATCCATGAAAAGTTGGTTTCAAGAAAATGACTAGTCTTGTGCTCCTAAATTAAAAGTCACGGTAACGTGCATATGATGATCAAAGATAAAAGTAGGAAAATCAATTAATAATTAATTAATGATCAAATGGTCTAAATTGATCTGAAGTTGTGTGAACCAAAAAGAGTATAAGTGAACAAGTTTGGATGGGACATGATATATCAACGTGAAGGTAATTTTGTCTAATACACACTGATGAAGAGAGTTTCCAGAGATTGGCATCCCTGACGCTCCAGAAGTCAAAGTCACGGTAAAGAGCATTTAATCAAATAATAATATATATTACAAATAATTGATTAATAAAATTGAAAGAAATAAGCCCTGAATTCAGGGGGCTTACAGTGAATCAAGTGTACAGTCATAGGGATATATCATGCATGTCCTTTTGTCACATTGTATCCAAAAATTGGGACACGAAGTGTCAAAACCAGGGATTTTTTAATGTTTTCAAAATAGTGCACTGGTTGCCTCGCACAGCCACGTCGTATCCGTTTGGACACGACTCAGTGCTCGAGACGAGCCGTGCTCCTGTACAGTAATAAGTGGGAAATAGGGCTAGGGTTCTGGTAGCCTGCAATGTGTCTACGTTATGTCGACATGTCGATACGAGGCCGTATCAGTGGCTCGAAATCGAGTGCAAGCGTGTCAGGGAAATTCAATGCGAGCTCGAGAACTTTCTCAACTCGCAACCAAGTGTCACGAAACTTGGTGAAGGTCTTGTCAGACATGGCCCCCACCACATCGTCAAGTTTGACGTGTCCACGTGGCATTTCTACTGAGAAATTGTGTCCGTGTAGTAGGACAGTGCACGAGGACTCGTGTACGTGTCCCCTTGTCCTAGAACAGTGTCCAAACAGTACTAAAATTGACTCAGTCGATTAGGGTTATAATATACATATGTTAGGCTACACAAATGTGTAATTAGTTTTGCAAAATACTAAGATCTATTTCTATGTGGCATTTCACCAAACGCTTCTTTAAAAACACCGATACGTGTCCGATACGGACACTAAATGGACACGAGATCCTACCAAACTAGGGCTATAACTAGGGAAACCCTAAATAGATGCATCTATGAAAAGAAATCGGGAATTTATTAGGGTTTGTAGTATTTTACCTATTGAGAGTTCAAACTCAATGTAAAGAGCTTCGACTTTACGTCTTTCTCGATTTGCTACGGTTCAAACATCCTCGAACCTTGCTAGCAAGCACCCACAAGTCTCCTCTACTGTTGGGGATGATGATGCAATTGATTTGACTCAATTTGGACTCGATTTGGATTAATTGGGAGAAGTTTAGGGAAGAATAAATTAGGGTTCTTTCTAGATATTAAAAGGAGGCAATGGCTTCTAAGTGTGACACTTATAGGAGGGGGGCTTGTATAGCTGGCCACTAGATGAATTAGGGTTAGGTTTAGATATAGATGAGTGGCTAGGGCTTGTCCACCCAATTCCAAGCCTTCCTATTGGTTCAAGGCTTTCTTTTTCACAAATATCCTAAGAAAAATATCCTACTACAATAATATCTAGATATTACTAACCTTGGCACTTAGTAGGAATGTTCTAACCATGATTCTAACCTCAAGACTAATCTAGGTTAGGTTAAGGCTTAACTAAAAGATTAGCACAATATTTAATTAATAAAAATTACAATTTCACAAAATTGTCAAAATGACTAAAATACCCCTAGGCTAAAAAGTAGTAATATGACATTCTAATCACATTACTAGGCTCCCTTGGTCATGGTTAGTCTCTAAGCTTAGCAAAACTAGGATTTAACTAGTTAACCATCAAAATCACCATTCAACATTTTAAATAGTTTTTAATTAATTAAAAATTACTAAAAATTATAATATTATTTAAATATCATTATTTAATGATTATAATTATAAAATTTCAAAATTACCCTCATTCCTAAAAAGTGGGTGTTACACCATAATAGCAAGTACCACTAGAAATCATGAATAAACAAACACAAAATATAATAAATAGCAGTACATATAAATTTGTGTAGTAGTCTAAATCTGTTGTCTATCATCAAAGAAATAATGCAAACCCTACAACAAACATGGATAAGGATTAAAATACTACATCAAGACAATCTAAGTCCCAAAAACACTAAAAAAAAATATAGTATAGGTTGTGGCATGACACGGTAGCACACGGGGCCAATTTGGGGGTTTTACTCCTCTTACACTTGTCATAACATGTCATATTTTATATGACACATTACACTAGCTAGACACCACCCTAATTAGCTTCTAATTGTCATTTTAGACATGTCCATGTGTTGTGGGATGATTTGGACAAGGCTTGTTATAGGTACGATACTAGCATGGTGCACACTAAGTGCTTGTGAGATAGCTTGTGAATGCCTACACTAGTGTATATGTGCACTTTTATATGTACGGGTGTACCTACATATGGGAATATGTGTGTGTTTGTGTATGTGACACAAGTGTGTTCATACATCAGAGTGTAAGTGTTGAATAGAGTGTCTTGTGTAGGTGTACATGTGTGGGTGTCATGTGTTTGAGTATGCTAGTGTGTGTTGGTGTCCAATGTGACAGTAGGTGGTGTGTCATGTAGTGTATAAGTGTATCAATAGTGTACATGTGTCAATTGTGCCTTGTGTGTGTAGTGTATGCATATACTTGTGTGTGTCAGTAGAGTGAATAGAGGGTGGGAGTGGCAGCAACTAGTGTACATATACATGGAGAGTGTTAGAGTGTGAAGTGAAATGTGTAGGAGTGTAAAGAGGAGAGGATTGACAGGTAGTGAGAGGAGAGTATGCAGGGAGTGTTTCATGTATCCTGCACAACAACAGGTAGGCAGGGATTTACAAACCCCTGTGCACACATGCAGGAGTGTGTGGCAGCAGGGGTTTCCTGCAGTAGGCAGGGAATGCACCACTATGTGTTGTGCTCTTGGTTGGAAACAACAGTGCACACTAGTGTACCGCACAGGAGGTACAGAAACTACACAGGTGAAAGGGGGCTCGCTACAGCAGTATAGGGGATTGCACAGGATTGGGGCAGTATGTGTGCAATTGCACATACAGGTGACATATACAGGGAGTTCTACTTGTGTGCACAGGTAAGGGGCCTTGTGCAGCCCAGGCTTAGGGGATTCACTCCTTGTTTGAGCCACAGCAGCGGTAGAAAGCTTTAAACCCTTGGAAACAAAGGATAGGCCCATGCTAGGCATGTGCATAATGCACAGGTAAAAGAAGAAGGGGACTTGGTCCCTAGCAGCAGCCCAGTGTGCAGGGGCTACACAGTCCAAAGGGGAGTTAGGGTGGCCTTCACAAACCAGTATTTGGCCAGTGTACAGCCTATACATTGAGCTTGGCCTTCGTATCGCCTGTGTGATCCCAAATAGGGAAAGGCTTAGCCCATGCAGAAGCAAAGCCTTGTGTAGCCTACACACAGGCTTTTGGCTGGCCTATTTTTGGCATGCATGTAGAGTCAAGTATGAGGGTAATTTTGTGTGTATAACCCACACATGTTTTATGTGTTAGAGTATAACAGTGTATGTAATGTGTGTGCTAGTGTAGAGAGTGTGATGATAGTCTCTGTGTGTGATTGTGTGAAACCCACATAAGAATGCATACTAGTGCCCAAGTGTGAGGGTGTGTTAAACTTTTACATGACAGTATACCCATATGCCAATGTGGGTAGGGGTTGTGTGTGCGTGTTACCTATGTGAATAGGTAACATAGAAAGATAGGAAAATATAATACCATACCTAGCATAGTTATATAGTATTACCAAGTGTAGGTAATGTCTTTAGGTAATATTGTGTATGGTAAAGGTAAGGAATAGGTAATAAGTATTACCTATGGATAGGTAATATGGGTTAAGGTAATCGTGCATAGGTAGGTAATAGGTAAGGGTTGGATATAGCTACCTATGTGGATATATAACATAGGTAATTGGCATTACCTATAGGTAGGTAATGATTTATTATAGGTTTACCTATGTATATGAGGGTAAATATACATAGGACATTACCTATATGTTATAATAGGTAAACTTAGCATGGTAAAAGGAATAGGTAAAGGGTAAATGGGTAGGGTATCTCAAGATACCCTATACTAGGTAAATTACCTAGGTAAAGACTAGGATAGCCTAGAATAGTTTGGTTTACCTTGGAATGACAAGGTAATGACCTAGAAACCTAGGGTTGACCTAATTTGACAAAGGTTGACTAATTTGACCCTAAAAGTCAATATTTAAGTCAAATTGACCTAGTTTGTCCATGGAGGCCTAGTGTTGACCTAGAATGACAAAGAATACATATTTCATCTTCGATATCCATGTTTAACACACCAAAACACTAATTAACATTTATATCCCCTATTTAGGACTTTGTGATTCCATATTGGGCCTCGATTCATATTTGTTGCTCAGGCCCGCAGGCGAGTACATTCTTTGATAGTTTTTATTATTTGATTACTACTATAATTCAAGTATTTATAAATGTTACTTATGATTCTTGACATGATGGTACACGGATTGGTATTAACATTGGATTTTTAGTCATGAGATGTTACCTTGACTCATCAAAATGGTATCGAATATTGTTCCTCGTTGGTATTGGATAACATTGAATAACGTTGGATAACATTGGTTAACATTGGATACATCGGCTAGTAATGTGTCATGATTGGATCCATCGTATCAATTAGGGCAGAGAAAATCTAGTTAGGTATGTGATCAAGAACTATCGACAAGTATTATAAATTATCAGCTACTAGCTAATCATACACTTCACGTATGGTTGAACTAGCTTTTCTTAGTGTAAATCATTAAATCTCCCAAGCCGATCACATATCTAGTTGGCATTTCAAAACACATTGTATATTATAGTTTTTATATTCAGTTCATCGGTTACATTGCTCTATCCCTGATACTGTAGTTCATCTTCTATTTCTTATTTATACTGTTTCTATTCTATTGATTATATTGCCTATCTTCCTTTATTACTTATATTGCAATCAGTTTTGTTCATCATCGTATATAGCATCTTCTTTATCACTGTCTTATAGTTTTTGTCAATTAATTGGAACTACTATTAGTGTTTGTAGTTCGCTCTAATCCTGATTGGATAACATTTTTTAGAGGATTTAGAGGACTGACGACCATGCCTAGAAGATTTCCCTAGGAGTCGGTGCTCGCTGAGGATGCACCTCCAGAAGTACTCTAGTTAATATCTAGGTTTGCTGGATTTGTCTCCAGCTTGATATATTTGGGATGTTATATTTGTTCAGGACATGTACTATTTGATATAGACTTCTAGACTTGTTTGTATGAGACTTATGCTACTTTGTTTCCATTATTTCATTATCTTCTGTCTATATCATGCTATTATCTTCCTCTAGATTATGTGATTGAGTTTACATGTTCATAGATGTCATACTATTCCTCCGTACAAAGATGAGTTATATTGTTGACATGTTATATTTCATATTTGTTATACTGTTTAGATAGTATAGTTGACCTATACATCATTCTATAGCCGACACTGCGATATAGGTTGGACGTACCCACGTGCTCGTGACCTTAAATCGGGTGTGGGTCATGACAGTAACAATACCAGATATTGCACCCATCTTGGTAGGTCACAATATTTGATGACTGGTCAGCAAGATGCATGATAATGGGATTATTTTCCTCCCGATAATCTACGTATTTCATGTTACCTAATTAACAAAAGAAATTATGTGGAATCCCCTGTCATGAGAATATGGTCATCCATCCAAGATGTCATCTCGTAGTACGAGTACGCTGTGTATGAATCCGCATTGGTCCCCAAAGGTTTCAATCAAGATTCGTCCTGAGCGTAATATAATAGTTAATCCACAAATACTCCTATGCATGCTATGACCAATGACCAATAATAACACCGCAGTACTCTGTAATCAGTAACATCTTGGAGCGCTAACAGGATAATATAATAGCATGGATACAGTACAACTTAGTCAAGGATATGGACGATCAGTCAGTCAATCAATCATAGATACAATATCCACAAGTCCACGATTAATAGTATATCTCAAGTATCAGGTCAGGAACACGACTACTAGATCTAGGCTACCAATACTAAGGTTCAGGAATCTACAACTCCACGTACAAATCCCTTAATCAATTTATATGGGTAATAACATGAGTACATTTATTAATACACCCTTTACTTAAAATATGTATTGATAAATATGGGAGTATCCATGTAAGATGTAAATTTATAAATGTGTTATCATGATGTGTCCTTAGGTCACATGTTAACATAACCCATAAAGTAATATTTAACTTAAAATGTGCATTATCAATGTAAATGTGCATTTTCAACGTATTGGTGTAAGTATCCATGTAAAATGAACATTTAAATCATATGCACTTATGACAGATGTTAAGATGTTAACAAAATCGAAAGATGAAAGGCATAACTTCTACACACACAAATACGCAACGGAGGTAAATCTATAATAGGAAAAAGGGTTGTCTTTTAAAGACAAAGAACAAAAAATGTACTTAAGAATTGGTTGGCTCTTGGAAAGCAAACCCTAGAGTCCAAACAAGTCCAGCCGAGTTGGACATATTGTCACGACCCGATCCTAAGATACTGGATCCAGTCGGATCATGTCCAGCCTATATCATTGTGAGACGGCTGCAGTAAGTTGTATCAATTGTAGTAACTCAAGCACAACATTCTAACTGGGAAAATGGAAAACTTTTATTTAAAAATTCAAACAAAACTAGATTGTCTATTTGGAACATCCATACAAGCAGAGAAAAATATTAAGTTATTACAACTTGTTCTTTTATTACAACATTAAAAGAATGAAAGAAACTAAATAGCAAAGTATGGCTAGAACTCCTGGGTTTCTTGTCTGGGTTCAACTATCTTCTCGGAACCCAAGTCGGGTCTGTCGTAAGAACAAAAAACAGGCTCCTCGTCATCGTAGTCACCTAAAATATTGGTCTCCAGTCAAAAGGGGAGCAAGAACATGTATATCCATTCCAGCATTTTAATAAAATAACTAAAGATGCAAGAAACAGTTTTTAGAACATAATTTATCTTTCTAAATAATAATAAATAATCAGTGAAGCAGTAAACCTCTGGAAATAATAATGATGCAATCTACAACTAGCAATAGTATTTTGAGTGTGTAGCATCCCGTGGCCGGCAAGGGATGGAGGCAATATGTGTTCTAGTGAACACGATCCGACTTCAGCCCAAGTGATGTGGGGCTTCAGCTATCCACAATAAGGCAATAAGGGGGCTTTGACCACAGGTGCTAACACTACTCCCAAATCCCACGTCAATGAGACAATCAAAAAATCAATTGGATCCGAGCAGGATCCCGTGAGTCAAGTGTCGATATAATGTTTCTAATGATGCAATGTATTTAATTATCAACTAAAATACAAGTTTGAATAATATGAAACTTGCCTTGGTTCCTGGTGCTGTAGGTGACGACAGAAAAAATACTCAAGCTAAAGTCCGAAGTTGAACCCTACATTTAGTGAAACATGCCTTAGTTACCAGTCTACGGTTTGCTAAATTTAATTAATCAACTTATTAGTAATACATTAATCGACTAGACTTGAAATTCACTAATAATTATTAATAGACAAAAGTTTAGTTATAAAAATATTTTAAGAGATTCTAAATGAGAAAATAGAAAAAAAAATATGTTTTATTAGTAATAACTAGAACTTGTTATTTAAATAAAAAGTATAATTAATTTAAATTAATAATAAGTTTGTACCAAAATTAGTAGTTATTTATGAATGTGAAAATCATAGATGCAAAAGTACTCTTTTAATATTCTTAACGTAATATACGTAAATAGTAACTTCTGAATAAAATAATCTTTAAAATAAAACTATTTATTTTAATAATATGAGAATTACTATTTTTATTTAGAATAAATAATATATAGGTTTTATTTTAATAATTAGAACTAATACTTTAGTTAGGTAACAAAATATCCTTTTGGTAATGAAACTATTTTGAAAATTATAATATTTATTTATGTAAAATTAATCATAACATATTTAATAATACTTTTAAATCTAGAACATCATGATTTACTACGATAATAATTTAACTATTAATCGCTTTACTTAACCATTTGACATAAACACTTATTATAAATAATTTATATATAATCCAACGATTTATATAACAGCATATATATTACTAACAATAATAATCTATCCATTATGCATTAATTAATTAATCCCATTAACAAAACACATATTCAAATTAGGAAACTAGCTATCCCTGAATTGACAAAACTTTATTCTGTTAATTTCGTTCGGACAAGAATAAGGTTTTCTATCTAATTTCTATTCTGGAACTGAACAGAACTTATGACAGAAAAACCTACAGAAAAGTTGAAGAAGGAGAACCAAGGGGAGGCCTCGGACTCGGGGTTGCACAAAAATGATGGGACGCGGAAGCACGCACGCAGGGGCACGTTGGCAGGGATCGACCCGGCGTACACGGGCGGGGGTCACGTGGGCTCACGCGTGGGCAGAGCTGCTGGTGCACGGGGACATAACCGGGGCGCTGGCGTGCGGGGGAACCGCGCAGGAGGTTAGTGGCCACGAGGGGGCCGCACGGACACGCTGGAGGACGTGGGGAAGCCGCGCGGGGGTGCGCTGGCAGGCGAGGGGAAGCCGCACGTGTGCGCACTGGTCGTACGGGAGGTGGCTGCATGAGCGGTCAGCGGTCGGGTACAGGCGGTCAACGGACGGGCGCGATCGGGTAGTCGACGGTCGGGCACGGTCGGTGTAACGCCCCAGTCCCAAAATACGTAGGACTAGGTACATAGACATGCCAACTGTATACATACGAAGTATACTCCAATATATGGAAACCTCGTATGAATACATAAGCTGTAAAATGCAGTAGAACCATAACTAATCTCATCCACACGAAATAAAGGAATAAAAGATTCATATAAAGATAATGAAATGTCTTGATACAATATATTGGGCGGAGACAAATCCACTACCAACAAAATAAGAAAAAGTACATAGAAAATGAAATGAGTGACGAGCGAAGCGAAGACGATCTGAGTGCAATCATTCTCGAAGAAATAGCGATGATCACGGCTAGAGCTAGAGCACCTGCGAAAGACAATAGCACACACCTGGCAAGATAACCAGGTCCTCAGAGGGACGTAACAAGACACATAATATCGTGCCATATAAATTGAATAAATATTGCTCAAATAAATAATTCAATCGAATTTATAACATGGTCTAATACGCACCTACTGAACGAGCGTACCATCCCCCCAACCAAACAAGGACAGAAGATGGTAAACTAATTCACGGTGATGTACCTTTCCATGCTATTAATCCAATATGGTATCTGGACCCCAACAAGGTTCAATACCTTCTCATCGAAGTAGTAAGTCATACCTACAACCAAACAAGGACAAGATGTGACCAACTAATACGCGACAAGTTATTGTTCCAAGCCACGGTCAGATACAAGTACCCAAACCAAAAGTACTCGTACCTAAAGGATAAAGGTAGCCTACCGTTCTAAGTGAAATGTAGTTAAGAACAATCCTTCCTACGCATGGGCCCTGGCTGAATAGGATCGGCATAGTCCCCTCTTGGGGTACTAGAGGCCCAATCAATAAGAGCATGACGTTCTGCAGAATCGTCAGTGGCCGTCAGTAATCATGGGTCAACAACCCCGTATCTCCAGCTGAGAATCCGGGTCACAAGGGAAAGTGCATCGAAGCCCATACGCTAAGGAATTGTCCTCCCCGCCCAATGCCTACTTTGTTGTATCCACAACACAAACCACTATAACCGCTAAGTCAAACTAGCATGCAATCTCTATTAGCGGTTATTCCTATCGTACGGCTTCTACGTACTGGTGGCCAGCCAATCACGCACTTTCGTGTCCTACATGCGACACACAACTTCGTGTTACAACGTGTCAAGGCCAATGAATGCAACACACAAGGTGGTCCCTTAATTCTAGGTTTAATGTGAGAAAAATAATACATAGCAGGAAATATAAATGAACAGTAAGTTCTAACAGGTTATGCCATGTATCACAGTTTAGTTTGCATAAAAAAAAAATAATGCATGAAATATGAGCTAAAATAAATAAACAGCAAATGGCAAGGTGTCTTGCCTGAGGTCCTTGCTGGTGAAACCGACAATCCCGTTGGGTACAGAATAGTCACAGGGCTACACAAGATGAACTCAGACGATGTGACAAACTTCTAAAATAAAAACCAAAAATAAAATATTCTGAAAAAAAAATTTAGGAAAAATATATGATGTGTATTTTTCTGTCAGTATTCCGAAACTTCAAACGGATCGTGATTCTGATTCCTGGTTTTTCCCAGAATCTCAAAAACACTAAAACGTGTCAGATTTTGGACCACTAACACTCCACAAATTTTCCAGAAAATTAAGTTCTGAATTTATGAAAATAAAATTTACATTCAGAAAATATACCTCAATACGATTCCAACAAAAGAAACTGGAGGTCAAAAGGAGTCCGGAGTTGGGAGTTATGGTCATTCGAAGTTGCTACAACCTTTGAAAATTGAGGCTGAATTTATGACGAAAAAAGAGAGAAATTTTGACAAGGATGGTTTGAAAGATAATTTGTGGTGAAAATAATATAGAGGAGTACCTGCCTATTTATAGGATGTGGGAATTCCCAATTAGATAAGAATTAGGATTCTTTTAAACCCAATTTAGATATTTCCTAATTTAATTTAAAAGCAATCAAATCCAAATCCAAATCCAAATCCAAATCTAATTTAAATCAAATCAAATTCTCTTAGTTTAAAATCAAATCAATTAAATCCAATTTAAATCTATTTAAATTTTTAACTCAAAATCAAATGGAATAAATAAATTTTGAATATTTAACTATTTAAATAAATCCAAAAATCAAATCAAGATTTAAATGGCCACCATAACTTCCAAATATATTTTTCAAAATACCAATAATAATAATTTCGAAAATAATAAATATTTTGTAATATCTTTTTAAATAATAAAATATTTATTAATAAATCTCAAAAATTACATTTTTATTTAAAATAGACTAATAAATAATTATGAAATATATATATGCACGAATAATGCATACATGATTATGCTTTTCCTATTATACAATGAAATATTATTTATGATTAATAACTGCTAAAAATAAAAAAGCTTTTTTTAGCAAGAATAATAATTATATAATATTTTGAAAGTGTATAATAAAATAAAAAAATATTTTTCTAAAATATGTACGCTCGCACATATTCGCACTTGACGAGCAACTACGAAAAATAAAATTTCGTGTGCGACGTACAATACGACTATGCGACGTACAATACAAAATTTTTAAATCAGTACCAAATTTAATATATATAAAAAAATATAGTAGAAATTTAGGAGTTTTACATCCTACCCAACTTAAAAGAATTTCGTCCTCGAAATTAAGAATTAGGAGGGGGTGAGAAGGCACAACGGTAGATAGGAGGGTTTAAGGAAGTTTATATGGTTGTAGTCTAGGTTGAGGGTATGATTAAGAGACGATTATAATAACTCTTAAATTCAAGTGATTAGAAAGTCAAGATTGCAAATTTAGTGTCGAGGGAAAAGTCGAGTAGTTCAAGACAAAGATATGGTTACATTGGGTGGTAATGGTCATGGTGATAGGACAGTTAGAGGAGTTTTAGTACGACGCTTTCGTCCTTCTAAAATAGGTGAAGGCGAACGCAATATAGAGTTCGAAGGAGGCGTTATCGAATATGAATACGTGGTTCAAAGGCGACCGAATAATTCAATAGGAGTTGTCAAGGCAGTCGCGGATGGGACTCTAGAGGACAAGTTTAGCTATGTCCCCATCCACGTAAAATGATAGATAAAAGCGAACCAAAGTGACTAGGTTGATCAGACCATCATGCACCGGTTCTGATTAGACAATATATTAGTGGGTGCACCCAATAAAATATGTCATGATCAAGCTTGGTAAAGAAATAAGCTTGCAAAACTGAAGCTACATTAGCAGCATGGGATAGTCAAAATATGAGCAGGAGAGGTACTGATGAAGAAATTTTAAATAGTCCAAGATCTTTTAAAAAATCAAGGCTCGCCCGAAGTGCGGGCCTATACAGTTGGCTTGGTTGACTACCTAAGTTAGGGTCCTCTGAAATTATAGTCTGAGCAAACTTATCAACATGGGTCACAAGGACAAAGGCCTTGTTGGGCCGTAAGGTATTCTACCTGTAACGCCCCAGTCCCAAAATACGTAGGACTAGATACGTAGATATGCCAGCTGTATTCATACGAAATACATAGGTCTCGTATGAATACATAAGCTGTAAAATGTAGTAATCCAAGATAAACTAAATCTCATCCATAATGAAAAGAATAATAATATAAATATCAACTCGATTATTTATAACACAATCGTTGGGCGGAGACAAAGTCCACTACCAACTATCACAATGAAAGAAATGTACATGAATCAAAAAATGGAAAGATGAACCAAGCGTAATCGTCTTCGGAAGAATGGAGAAGACCACGGCCTTAGCTAGGATACCTGCGAAAAATATGAACACACACCTGGGGAAAAACCAGGTCCTCAGACGGATGTAGCAAGATACAGGAAGAACAAGCTAATATGAACTGTCATAATAATAAAATATATATAAACTAGACATAAATATGTAAAGGAGATTCTAACCGCCTAATGTGCAATTTAGAGGACAACTTTCATGCGCATGGGTGGGATTTGTGGCTATAAGTACGTAACTGGCATCCAGTGATCCGTATCCGTCCGTAACGTCCAAAACGTCAGAGGGCAACTGCAAAATATCGCCATAGTTCCTTTCGAAAACTATGGGTTACCTGTTTGGCTTCCCATACGCACTAGCGACTGTCCTCTCCCAATATTTCCCACACTGTCCAAGTCATGTCCATGGCTCGTCCAGTTTTGTAACTGCTTGAGTCTCTAAACCCTAGTCATAGCAGTTACGATTATCTACCGTCACACGACTTTAGAGATAGCTAGTCAATAAGTCGTGCCCCTAACATCATATCTCAAACCGTGTAGTGTGAGTGTCACAGCCAAAGAAAGATATAAGGATATCCTCCAACAAGAAAGTAGTCCGCTAACACTAAGTCAACATGCATAAAATAAAATAAAATAAAATAACGACTAATAAAGTCGCTTGCACCCAAGTATGGCTTGGACGCACAGTTTATAACAAAGAAAAACTAACAATATGAAACAAAATAACTAATGCAGAAAATAAATAATTTGACAGTAAAATTAGCAAGGTATACTTGCCTGTTGTGATGCCTGGTGAGCTGCCTGGTGTGGTGCAATAAAGATGACACAAGATCAACTTTGGTGTTACAACTATGCAAGGGAGCCTCTGATGGTGGCACGAACGGTTCCATTGGGTCCAGAATGGTCAATTTAGTTAGTGTGAACATAAGGTAGTCTAGAATGAGAGAGAATAGGAATAATGGGATTAGGTCATGGTCACGAGGATAGTTAAAAGAAATTTGGATAAATGCGTTTTTAGAAAATATTTTATAATACTTAAAATGATTTATAATTTTGAAATTATATTTTATTAATCCAAAAATATTTATAGGTAATTACTTGAAAACTTCATAAATCTTTTTAGGCTATCAATACTCAAAGTTTGTCAAGATATGTCTTTTATGTAGGAGACTATATTTTAAAATAGGTAGGTAAAAAACTAATATAATAATTTATAATATTCTTAAAATAATTTGACAATCTATATAAGGTTAAGCCCCGTACTATATTTTTGTTAAAAATATATAAAAATTTCTTAATATTTATTATTTAAAACAATACAAGTAATACTAATGGTATACAACTATAGTAATAAAAATAATATTATTACTAATAAGTACATATATTAATGTAATATACATACAAAGTTTCCAGTAACAAAATCTAACAAATAACAAAACAAAAACAGAATAAAAATAAAAAATAATAATAATAATAATAATAATAATGAACAGTAATGAAAATAATAATATAACTAATAATGATAATAATAATAATAACAATAATAATATAGAAGTATATCAGTTAACTTTATATAGTAACACAAAACACAAAAAAATAGCTAAACTCCTCCTGTTCCCGAGAGAACCAAAGCTGCACAATACACACAGAAGGAAAAATGGAGGTCGGGAGAGACAAAAATGAAGGATGGAGAGAGAGAAGCTGAGAAGGAAAGGGAAAAGAGGAGATGCGAACTCCGAGAGGGAGCTCGGCCTCGGCTCCGGCGGAGAAGAGAAAAGGAAAGGCGGAGATAGAGAGCGGGGAAGAAGATGATCTGGAGAGAGAGGGATGGACGCGGTGGCGGAGGAGGGGTTTCCGTTCAGGCGACGGGCGGCGGTTTACGGAGGTCGGGCGGAGCAGGCGTTCCGGCGCTGCGCGCGCCTTGGGGCGGCGGAGGGATAGGTCGGACGGCAAGGGGAGCTGCGGCATGTGGCCGGGTCGGGGGTTCGGAGAGGGTTTTCTGGCGGGGTTTGGTGAGCGGAGGCGGAGGAAGGAAAAAAGGTCGGCGGGCGTCGGTGGTTCCGGCCGGAGTGGAGCGACGGGTGGAGCGGTTGGATCCCGTCGGGTTTGGCAGTCGGAGGAGGACAGCGCAGCCGTCGGAGGACGGAGGGAAGGGGTAGCTCGATGCGGCTCGCAGCGGTTGTGCCCTGGAGTTGGCCGGTGGTTGGGTGGCTCGGCCGTCTCCGAGGAGGCTGCGGTGGCAGCGGCCACGGATGGGGAGCGGAGAACTCCGGTGTGGCGCGGTGGCTGGCCGCGCTATCCGCGTCATACGGCAGAGGTAAGGTTTTCTCCTCCCCTTCTGTCTGAATTTTTTTGTGGTTTTGTGGATTGGGGGCGGCGCCGGCCGTGGCGGGGTGGTGTTTTCTGTCGGGGTTGGATAGATGGTGGTGATGGCTGGTATGGGTGTGGCCGATGTTCGGAGGATGGTGGTGGTGGTGGTGATGACGATGGTATTGGCGGTGGTCGGCCAAACCGGTTGGGGGCTGGGATGATGGGTCGTATGATTTTTTTGTCGTCGTGTCCGGACTGTGGATACGACGTGGATGACTGTAAAGAACTAGAATAAGATTCTGTGTCACCGACACGATGCACAGTACATTGCACAAATTTTGTGGAGAATTTGGTTGTGATTGCGAATTATGGAGGAGTACCTGCCTATATATAGGATGTGGGAATACCCATTGGATAAGGATTTGGAGAAGATTTAAAACCCAAAAATAGATAACTCGTAATTTACTTTAAATCAATCAATCATCCAAATCCAAATACAAAACCAGTTTAAATCAAGTTTAATTCTGTTAGTTTAAAAATCAAATCAATATCAAATATGGATATTACTTTATTTATTTAAATCATTCCATAAAATTTAATCGAGATTTAAAATGGCCAAAATATTTTCCAAATTTATTTTTCAAAAATACCAATAAATATAATTTCGAAAATAATAAATATTTTTAAATAACTTTTCGAATAATAAAATATCAATATTAAATAATTTCAAAAATTATAATATATTTTTAAGTATTAATAGGAAATATTTTCAAACTACATTTTTTACTAACATATTTCGAAAGTAAACATAAAAATCAAATCTTTAAATACCTTCTTGCTAAATTATTTTTAATAAAAATAATTATTTATATATTATTTTGAAACCACCATTGATAATAAAATCAAAAATTATTTTTCTAAAAATATGTTACTCGCACATATTCGCACTCGACGAGAAAATATGAAAATCGTAAATTCGCGCGCGACGTACAATACAACTACGCGACGTAAAATACAAAAATTTAAATCAGGACCAATTTAATAAAAAAATAGTAGAAATTTAGGGGTTTTACATCCTACCCAACTTAAAAGAATTTCGTCCTCGAAATTAAGAATTAGTAGGGGGGTGAGAAGACACGAGGGGTATTGGGGAGGAATAATCATTCACGGCGTCCAACGCAATCAAGGATTAGGAAATCGCGACTTCCATAACGGCGAGGGTAATCATAGGTTAGCTTAAGTAAGAAGATGAATACGGGTTAAAGTTAAAACAAGATATCAAACAATAAGGAATATTACGGTAAGAGAAGATAAATTAACGTTATGGCTTGAGAGTAGGTCGAGGGCACGATTAGGAGAACGATTAGATTCACTCCTAATTTAACTGATTAGGAGGGCCGAGAAGAGGACGAGTAGTTTAGGATGAAGATATAGCAATATCGAGTGATAATAATCATATTTGATATGAAGGCTAGAGAAGGTTCTAGTACACGCCTTCGTCCTTCTAAAATAGGTGAAGGCGAAAGCAATAGGGAGTTCAAAAGACGATATTATCGAATGCAATTCGTGGTGCAAAGACGACCGAATAATTTCAAAAGAATTTTCAAGGCAGTCGTGGATGGGATTGTAAGGGCCAAGTTTAATTATGTCCCCATCCACGTAGAGTAATAGACAAAGCAAACCAAAGTGCACTTGGTTGATCAGACCATCATGCACCGGTTCTGATTAGACAATATGTTAGTGGGAGCGACCCAATTAACATATGTCTTGGACAAGCTCGATAAGGAATAAGCTTGCAAAAACAAGGCTACATTAGCATCATTAGTCAAAATGGTAAATACATAGGCACGAGAGTTTTAGATTGAAAAAAGGCAGAATGATTCTAATTCATACAGTCGTCCTACAGTCTTCTTGTCCGAGTCCTTGGTTGGCTAGGCGGGTTAAGTCCTCTAGATTCTAGCATCTAAATAAGCTTGCTAATATAGGTCTCTAGGTCAAAGGGGTTGCTAGTTCATAAGGTATTCTACCCAACTTAAAGAATTAAACTAATGGTGTTTTGGGACAACTAACTAGTATGGTCAATCTCTAGCAAGCACGAAGGGAAGATAAGAATAGGGATGGAAGGAAGCAAGCAAGATGCAATTGATGAGTCAAACGGTAGATAAAATCAAGGAAAGAGGTCAAGTATGTGGATAAGATCCTAGACTTCTAATCCTAAACGCAGGCTTGCTTGGTACGGTAAAGTAACCAAACAATTTATCTTGACCTGCATAGGCCACCACAAAAACATGTAACACCCCAGTCCCAAAATACGTAGGACTAGATACGTAGACATGCCAGCTGTATTCATACGAAATACATAGGTCTCGTATGAATACATAAGCTGTAAAATATAGTAATCCAAGACAAACTAAATCTCATCCATAATAAAAAGAATAATAATATAAATATCAACTCGATTATTTATAATACAATCGTTGGGCGGAGACAAAGTCCACTACCAACTATCACAATGAAAGAAATGTACATGAATCGAAAAATGGAAAGATGAACCAAGCGCAATCGTCTTCGGAAGAATGGAGAAGACCACGGCCTTGGCTAGGATACCTGCGAAAAACATGAACACACACCTGGGGAAAAACCAGGTCCTCAGACGGACGTAGCAAGATACAGGAAGAACAAGCTAATATGAACTGTCATAATAATAAAATATATATAAACTAGACATAAATAATGCAAAGGAGATTCTAACCGCCTAATGTGCAATTTAGAGGACAACTTTCATGCGTATGGGTAGGATTTGTGGCTATAAGTACGTAACTGGCATCCAGTGATCCGTATCCGTCCGTAACGTCCAAAACGTCAGAGGGCAACTGCAAAATATCGCCATAGTTCCTTTCGAAAACTATGGGTTATCTGTTTGGCTTCCCATACGCACTAGCGATTGTCCTCCCCCAATATTTCCCACACTGTCCAAGTCATGTCCATGGCTCGTCCAGTTTTGTAACTGCTTGAGTCTCTAAACCCTAGTCATAGCAGTTACGATTATCTACCATCACACGACTTTAGAGATAGCTAGTCAATAAGTCGTGCCCCTAACATCATGTCTCAAACCGTGTAGTGTGAGTGTCACAGCCAAAGAAAGGTATAAGGATATCCTCCAACAAGAAGGTAGTCCGCTAACACTAAGTCAACATGCATAAAATAAAATAAAATAATGACTAATAAAGTCGCTTGCACCCAAGTATGGCTTGGACGCACAGTTTATAACAAAGGGAAACTAACAATATGAAACAAAATAACTAATACAGAAAATAAATAATTTGACAGTAAAATTAGCAAGGTATACTTGCTTGTTGTGATGCCTGGTGAGCTGCCTGGTGTGGTGCAATAAAGATGACACAAGATCAACTTTGGTGTTACAACTATGCAAGGGAGCCTCTGATGGTGGCACGAACGGTTCCATTGGGTCCAGAATGGTCAATTTAGTTAGTGTGGACATAAGGTAGTCTAGAATGAAAGAGAATAGGAATAATGGGATTAGGTCATGGTCACGAGGATAGTTAAAAAAAATTTGGATAAATGCATTTTTAGAAAATATTTTATAATACTTAAAATGATTTATAATTTTGAAATTACATTTTATTAATCCAAAAATATTTATAGGTAATTACTTGAAAACTTCATAAATCTTTTTAGGCTATCAATACTCAAAGTTTGTCAAGATATGTCTTTTATGTAGGAGACTATATTTTAAAATAGGTAGGTAAAAAACTAATATAATAATTTATAATATTCTTAAAATAATTTGACAATCTATATATGGTTAAGCCCCGTACTATATTTTTGTTAAAAATATATAAAAATTTCTTAATATTTATTATTTAAAATAATACAAGTAATACTAATGGTATACAACTATAGTAATAAAAATAATATTATTACTAATAAGTATATATATTAATGTAATATACATACAAAGTTTCCAGTAACAAAATCTAACAAATAACAAAACAAAAACAGAATAAAAATAAAAAATAATAATAATAATAATAATAATAATAACAATAATGATGAACAGTAATGAAAATAATAATATAACTAATAATGATAATAATAATAATAATAATATAGAAGTATATCAGTTAACTTCATATAGTAACACAAAACACAAAAAAAAATAGCTAAACTCCTCCTGTTCCCGAGAGAACCAAAGCTGCACAATACACACAGAAGGAAAAATGGAGGTCGGGAGAGACAAAAATGAAGGATGGAGAGAGAGAAGCTGAGAAGGAAAGGGGGAAGAGGAGATGCGAACTCCGAGAGGGAGCTCGGCCTCGGCTCCGGCGGAGAAGAGAAAAGGAAAGACGGAGATAAAGAGCGGGGAAGAAGATGATCTGGAGAGAGAGGGATGGACGCGGTGGCGGAGGAGGGGTTTTCGTTCAGGCGGCGGGCGGCAGGCGGCGGTTTGCGGAGGTCGGGCGGAGCAGGCGGTCCGGCGCTGCGCGCGCCTTGGGGCAGCGGAGGGATAGGTCGGACGGCAAGGGGAGCTGCGGCGTACGGCCGGGTCGGGGGTTCGGAGAGGGTTTTCCGGCGGGGTTTGGTGAGCGGAGGCGGAGGAAGGAAAAAAGGTCGGCGGGCGGCGGTGGTTCCGGCCGGAGTGGAGCGACGGGTGGAGCGGTTGGATCCCGTCGGGTCTGGCGGTCGGAGGAGGACAGCGCAGCCGTCGGAGGGCGGAGCTCCGATCGGCAGGCGGAGGGAAGGGGTAGCTCAACGCGGCTCGAGGCGGTCGCGCCCTGGAGTTGGCCGAAGGTTGGGTGGCTCGGCCATCTCTGAGGAGGCTGCGGTGGCAGCGGCCACGGATGGGGAGCAGAGAACTCCGGTGTGGCGCGGTGGCTGGCCGCGCTACCCGCGTCGGACGGCAGAGGAAAGGTTTTCTCCTCCCCTTCTGTCTGAATTTCTTTGTGGTTTTGCGGATTGGGGGCGGCGTCGGCCGTGGCGGGGTGGTGCTTTCTGTCGGGGTTGGATAGATGGTGGTGATGGCTGGTATGGGTGTGGCCGATGTTCGGAGGATGGTGGTGGTGGTGGTGATGACGATGGTATTGGTGGTGGTCGGCCAAACCGGTTGGAGGCTGGGATGATGGGTCGTATGATTTTTTTTTCGTCGTGTCCGGACTGTGGACACGACGTGGATGACTGTAAAGAACTGGAATAAGATTGTGCGTCACCGACACGATGCACAGTACGTTGCACGAATTTTGTGGAGAATTTGGTTGTGATTGCAAATTATGGAGGAGTACCTGCCTATATATAGGATGTGGGAATACCCATTGGATAAGGATTTGGAGAAGATTTAAAACCCAAAATAAATAACTCGTAATTTACTTTAAATCAATCAATCATCCAAATCCAAATACAAAACCAATTTAAATCAAGTTTAATTCTGTTAGTTTAAAAATCAAATCAATATCAAATATGGATATTACTTTATTTCTTTAAATCATTCCATAAAATTTAATCGAGATTTAAAATGGCCAAAATATTTTCCAAATTTATTTTTCAAAAATACCAATAAATATAATTTCGAAAATAATAAATATTTTTAAATAAATTGTCGAATAATAAAATATCAATATTAAATAATTTCGAAAATTATAATATATTTTTAAGTATTAAT
Organism: Iris pallida; assembly: GCA_029216955.1. NCBI lineage: Eukaryota > Viridiplantae > Streptophyta > Magnoliopsida > Asparagales > Iridaceae > Iris > Iris pallida. The sequence continues at coordinate 26,287,808 of JANAVB010016195.1, forward strand.
AGGAAATATTTTCAAACTACATTTTTTACTAACATATTTCGAAAGTAAACATAAAATCAAATCTTTAAATACCTTCTTGCTAAATTATTTTAATAAAAATAATTATTTATATATTATTTTGAAACCACCAATGATAATAAAATCAAAAATTATTTTTCTAAAAATATGTTACTCGCACATATTCGCACTCGACGAGAAAATACGAAAATCGTAAATTCGCGCGCGACGTACAATACAACTACGCGACGTAAAATACAAAAATTTAAATCAGGACCAATTTAATAAAAAAAAATAGTAGAAATTTAGGGGTTTTATACTACCCAACTTACAAAAGTTAAACTAGTAGTGTGATGGGACAATAGATCAAGCAAACAAGATAGAGCACAATTTAAGCATTTAAGGAACTAAGTAGAACAAAATTCACCTATCGGATTAAGGGATTGAGTCAAGGTTGGATCTCTTAATTGAAGTCGGAAAGTATTTTGGTGTCATGGTAGAGGTTATAGTTTGACCATTTTGACCAGAAGGTCCTATCATGAAAATAGTGTACAAGGAGACGTGTTTTAGTGGAACATGATACATCTACATGAAGGTGGACTTGTCTAGGTCTTACATATGAAATTTGTTGGAAGAAAAAATATAGTGTTGTACTCCAAATATACAAGTCACGGTAGGGGACGCCAGAAGATCAAAAATAGAAAGTGGGAGTTCACGAGGTGATAATTAATGCACAAAATAAAGAAGATCAAGTTAAAGTGTGAAATAAAATTAATTAAAGAATCCATAAAAATAATTTAGGAACACAATTTCGGAGAGAAGATAGTCTCCTAGATGAATACAGTTAAGGAACCATTAACTCATTATTCAAATTGCAAATGGATTAGAAGGTCGTAATTAAAAGATCTAAAATTGAAGGAAGGTCGAGTAAGTCGAGGTAGAAATATAGTCACATAGCTGGGTTGATGACTAACAACATTTGTGTATATACTACTATCATGGTCATAAGTGACATGGCAATTAGTGTGGAATACTTCTAACTCATTAGGGCTACCTTTGTGGCCTATCATTAATATTTTAACTCAAGTTTCCTCCAAAAGTTTTAAAAAAATAAACTTTCAAAAATATACCACCAAAATTTCTATTTACTCCAAGCCGTTCAAATTCATCAAAAAAAAAATTTTAAATCACTCTCATAAATCTCAAAGCAAAATTTTATCACGTTACTACTAACCTTTTCCAAAATTAACGTTTAAATTCAACTATTTAACTCAAGAGTTCATAATTTACGAATCCATAAAAATTTTACAATCAATCAAAAATTTAACACTCTAAAATTTTCAAATAACTCACAATAAAACTCTTAGCATATTAAAAGCAATTTCAAAAATTTAAGCTCAATGCTCTTATCAATTTTAACTTCTATTCATGCTAAGTTATTCCAACAAAATCACAACTTCTAAATGGTAACTTCCTTTAATCAATCAAAATAACTTTCCATCACATCCTTCGAAATTCTTCCAAAAAATTTTAATATTAGCAATCTCACATTAAACTAAATTTTCAAATAAACTTATCAGTCAAAATCCTTTTTTTTCAAAAATCTAAATAGATTTGTAATTCCTCAATCATAGGACACAATTTAAAATAAAGAAAAAAATCTCAAAAATCGTTTTCAATTATTGTAAACCAAAATTTATCATCATTACTTCCACTTAAAATTCAAAATTTACTAAACACAAAAATTACAAGTTGTAAAACTCCAATTTAAATAATTTCTACAACCACATTTGAAATCTAAGATCATTTTCAAACACAATTTATAACTGTCCAAGGTGTATAACTATAATCCAATAAATCATAAATATCACAACTCGAAATCAAATCAATTTCTTAAACCAAGTATGAAATTCTATAAATCCTCTGGTGTTTACTATTTAGGAATCTCAAGGTTAAAACTTTTCGTGGTAATATCCTAATTAAATCACACTAAAAAGCCTTTTTAACTCAGTTAGAGTCTTAAATGTATTCCAATTGCCAATATAACTATTCTAGCCATGTGTTTGACCTATGAGCATATACTAGTGTAGCCATCTTTCTAGTTGACACTAAGCACGAAAATAAGAATCAACGGTAGAAAGGAATCAAGCAAGATGCAATTCAAGGAAGTCGAACGAGAGTTCAAAATTTGAAGTCAAGGGAAGAGGTCAAGCTGTATGGATGAGATTCCTATAATTCTAATCCTATGTTGCAGGTTCACATCGGTACAGTAACGTAACCGAAGTGACAAACTCAACCTGCATGGGCCACCACAAAAATATGTAACGCCCCAGTCCCAAAATACGTAGGACTAGGTACATAGACATGCCAGCTGTATACATACGAAGTATACTCCAATATATGAAAACCTCGTATGAATACATAAGCCGTAAAATACAGTAGAACCATAACTAATCTCATCCACACGAAATAAAGGAATAAAAGATTCACATAAAGATAATAAAATGTCTTGATACAATATGTTAGGAGGAGACAAATCTACTACCAACAAAATAAGAAAAAGTACATAGAAAATGAAATGAGTGGCGAGCGAAGCAAAGACGATCTGAGTGCAATCATCCTCGAAGAAATAGCGATGATCACGGCTAGAGCTAGAGCACCTGCGAAAGACAATAACACACACCTAGCGAGATAACCAGGTCCACAGAGGGACGTAACAAGATACATAATATCATGCCATATAAATTGAATAAATATTGCTCAAATAAATAAGTCAATCGAATTTATAACATGGTCCAATACGTACCTATTGAACGAGCATACCATCCCCCCAACCAAACAAGGACAGGAGATGGTAAACTAATTCACGGTGACGTACCGGACCCCAACAAGGTTCAATACCTTCTCATCGAAGTAGTAAGTCACACCTACAACCAAACAAGGACAAGATGTGACCAACTAATTCGCAACAAGTTATTGTTCCAAGCCATGGTCAGATACAAGTACCCAAACCAAAAGTACTCATACCTAACGGATAAAGGTAGCCTACCGTTCTAAGTGAAATGTAGTTAAGAATAATCCTTCCTACGCATGGGCCCTGGCTGAATAGGATCGGCATAGTCCCCCTTGGGGCACTAGAGGCCCAATCAATAAGAGTATGACGTTCCGCAGAATCGTCAGTGGCCGTCAGTAATCATGGGTCAACAACCCCGTATCTCCAGCGGAGAATCCGGGTCACAAGAGAAAGTGCATCGAAGCCCATACGCTACAGAATTGTCCTCCCCGCCCAATGCCTACTGTGTTGTATCTACAACACAAACTACTATAATCGCTAAGTCAAACTAGCATGCAATCTCTATTAGCAGTTATTCCTATCGCACGGCTTGTACGTACTGGTGGTCAGCCAATCACGCACTTTCGTGTCCTACATACGACACACAACTTCGTGTTACAACGTGTCAAGGCCAATGAATGCAACACACAAGGTGGTCCCTTAATTCTAGGTTTAATGTGAGAAAAATAATACATAGCAGGAAATATAAATGAACAGTAAGTTCTAACAGGTTATGCCATGTATCACATTTTAGTTTGCATAAAGAAAATAAATAATGCATGAAATATGAGCTAAAATAAATAAACAGTAAATGCCAAGGTGTCTTGCCTGAGGTCCTTGCTGGTGAAATCGACAATCCCGTTGGGTACAGAATAGTCACAGGGCTACACAAGATGAACTCAGAGGATGTGACAAACTTCTAAAATAAAAACCAAAAATAAAATATTCTGAAATTTTTTTATAGGAAAAATATATGATGTGTATTTTCCTGTCAGTATTTCGAAACTTCAAACGGATCGTGATTCTGATTCCTGGTTCTCCCAGAATCTCAAAAACACTAAAACGTGTCAGATTTTGGACCACTAACACTCCACAAATTTTCCAGAAAATTAAGTTCCGAATTTATGAAAATAAAATTTACATTCAGAAAATATACCTCAATACGATTCCAACAAAAAAAAACTGGAGGTCAAAAGGAGTCCGGAGTTGGGAGTTATGGTCATTCGAAGTTGCTACAACCTTTGAAAATTGAGGCTAAATTTATGACAAAAAAAGAGAGAAATTTTGACAAGGATGGTTTGAAAGATAATTTGTGGTGAAAATAATATGGAGGAGTACCTGCCTATTTATAGGATGTGGGAATTCCCAATTAGATAAGAATTAGGATTCCTTTAAACCCAATTTAGATATTTCCTAATTTAATTTAAAAGCAATCAAATCCAAATCCAAATCCAAATCTAATTTAAATCAAATCAAATTCTTTTAGTTTAAATCAAATCAATTAAATCCAATTTAAATCTATTTAAATTTTTAACTCAAAATCAAATGGGATAAATAAATTTCGAATATTTAACTCTTTAAATAAATCCAAAAATTAAATCAAGATTTAAATGGCCACCATAACTTCCAAATATATTTTTCAAAATACCAATAATAATAATTTTGAAAATAATAAATATTTTTAAATATATTTTTAAATAATAAAATAATTATTAATAAATCTCAAAAATTACATTTTTATTTAAAATAGACTAATAAATAATTACGAAATATATGTATGCACGAATAATGCATACATGATTATGCTTTTCCTAGTATACAATGAAATATTATTTATGATTAATAACTGCTAAAAATAAAAAGGCTTTTTATAGCAAGAATAATAATTATATAATATTTTGAAAGTGTATAATAAAATAGAAAAAATATTTTTCTAAAATATATACGCTCGCACATATTCGCACTTGACGAGCAACTACGAAAAATAAAATTTCGTGCGCGACGTATAATACGACTATGCGACGTACAATACAAAATTTTTAAATGAGTACCAAATTTAATATATATAAAAAATATAGTAGAAATTTAGGGGTTTTACAGTCGGACGATGGTCAGGCGCGACGGAAATACCTCGAGAGGGGTGTTGAAATGTACGGGACGTCGCGGGGAGCGTCGGGGTGCGATTGGACTTGGAAGAGGAGTGTGGAGGAAGTTGCGGTGGAATTTATGAAGGTACAGAGGGGAGAGCTTATGTGAAGTTTCTGTGAGAAGAGAGTGTCTCTTTTGTTTGCACCGAGAGAAACGTTGCAGATCCGGGAGTGGGCAGTTCGTGCGGGGTAGTCGGGTGACTGGGGTAGTGGGTTTGAATGGGTAGGGTTTAGTTAAATGGGTTTGGGTTAAAGGTTTTGGGTAAAGGGTTGAGCCAATAGGTAACGGGCTCATGTTATGGGCTTATGCTAACAGGCCTAGATTAAACTAGCTAAAGGTCAAACAATTAATAACCTAATAAATACAATCAATAATCAATAAAAATTTATAATACTAAAATTATTTCCATATTTCCAACTATTTATATACTAATGATAATATAATTATAATAATAACGATGCTAATAAACACTATTCTATAATTACTAGCCAATAAATATTAAAAAATCCATTTAATAATAAAAAGCATATTGTGGGTTTCACAAATATGGCTAGCATATGTCCAACAAAGTATTAGAGAAACATAATTTATTCCTACAATAATTTTTTTAACTAAATTGGCTAAAAAATAAGAAGTTTTAAAAAATTAAAAACTTTCCGCCAGAGACACTGGCAGAAATTTGCATATCTAATTTTCGCCAATTTGTTTGGCAGAATAGACTCTTTCAATCTTTTTGGATTCTTTTGGTTTGATTTTATTGTTTGGTTGTTTATTTTCGTTTGTTTTGGTTTAATCTGTTAGTTTGGTTTCTCTTTTTAGTTTGGTTTAGTCTATTAGTTAATTTGTTATTATCTATACTAATATGGATAATAACAAAATCTATTCATTAATTTATTTATTTGAATATATTAATTAATAGATTTTGTTATTATCCTTATTAGTTACAATACAAGTTACTACATACAAATAAATATATAAAAAAACCTATTAGTTAATATGCAAATTAATTTATACTTATTTATTTATATATATAATTGTTATTATCGGGACCAATGTGTGTGTGTGTGTATATATATATATATATATATATATATATATATATATATATATATATATATATATATATATATATATATATATATATATATATATATTTGTTAATATACAAATAAATATAATAACTAATAGACTTTGTTATTATTCATATTATTATAGATACTAACAAATCAACTAATATTAAACAACTAAATAAAATTTTTCATTTTTTCTACAGATTAATCTATAAGTTTACCCCCCCACAACAATTGGACTTTTCATCGATAACAATGCTTTCTAATTTAATTAGTTTAAAATATAAAAATGATTGTCCATACTAAAAATAATCTAATCAATGTACACCTATATAAAGTTGATAAACATGTTTTAAACTTTTGAGATGTTGTTTTAAAATACTTTAAATGTGAAGTTGAAAACATGTTGATAGACATGTTTTAAAAATTTTAAATATAAAGTTGTTAAACATGTTGATTGATAGACATGTTTTAAAATATTTTAAATATAAAGTTAATAGACATGTCCATATATTAAATATATCACTACACCAAAACAGTCAATTTGTAACACTTTTTTTCTCCGATCGTAACGGTTATTACCGTTACAAGGTTGTCACAGTAATTACCGTGACAATAATAAAATAAATGTTACTAAAATAATATTTTTGTATTTTATATTTGATGTATTTATTGTAACGAAAATGATCGTGACCAGGAAAAAAAAGTGTGACAAAAATTTCAGTTCCCGCTTCTAATTCCATATCCCTCCTTTTTTGGTTCTCTCCTTACTTCCCATCCCAATCATCTCTCTCCTCACTCCTCCAACACCCTCTCATCTAAGCCATCCCCATCCAGCCCTCCGCCACCACCACCCTCACCGGCGCCATCACCACTCCTGCCACCACTCTCTCACACTCTTAATCTCCTATAGATCCAAACCCTAACCCTAAAAATTGAAGAGAATAATGGTTGATGAGAGAGACAAGGGTGAGATCGTGGAGAAGAATGGCGTCGATTTGCCGAAGAAGAACGACTTGTGCTACATCTTTCTTGATGCTACCTGGGTAAAATCTATCGTCAATAATTTTTTTTTCCCCATCTTTCTTGATGCCCAAGAAGAGACAAGGGAGAGCCGCTGGCGGCGACGCTGGGGAAGTACGTGAGGATCGTGCGGACCGAGCACTGCTTCCTTCTCTTCGAGGAGCTCGGAAAAAGGGACCAGTAGCTCCAGTGCCTCGAGGTTCGTTCTCTCTTTTCCTCCAAATCTGATTTTTTTATAAAAAAGATCTAGTCTTGGCTTAGCTTTACTGCACCTCCACCCTTCTGTTCGATGAAATGCGCCACAGAGAATGTGTTTTGTGAATTGGTTGGATATTGATGGCATTGTTGTGTTCATTGTACTTCGCTGATGGGTTTAGTTTGCGGTTTGATTAGGTCGGAGAGGGATAAATTATCCATTTGGGATTAGTAGGTAGATGGTGAACTGGTTTGAAAAGCTCAGCAAGGGAGACTAATGTCTCCAATGCTTGGAGGTTCATCATTTTTTCTCTTCGTAGTTCATATATCTGCACTTTGATAGTGATATGTTCGTAGACATGTTCTAACTCTATTATAATTCAAGCCTATACATGTATGTTAACAAAGCTTGTCTAATTGTCCTTGCAGTTATCTTGTATTGAAAAACCAAAATTACTCACCTTAAAACTTTCCTTGAAACATCAGCCACCCAAGATACTTAATTAGGGCTTGCATGCCAAACCCCAAGTTTGGCTTCGTTTCCAAGCTTGGTCACCAAATATAAGTGTCCCCACAAAAATCTCCAAATACAACCCACAAACAAATCCACAATCCATAAAATCTGATAGTGAACTTGTTTGTTCCACATCCTGATCAAACCAATGAGGTATACTGATTGTTTATGGTTTTTCTTGTCTGTTATATAAGTATAATATCACTCGTAATCGATTTTAAGGCATATATGCTTGCTTATGTCCTGTAGTACCAGAATAACTTGTAGAGTACAAAAGCAGGTGGTCGAAGAAGATGTAGAGACCTTTTACTAGCAATTATCTTTAAGATTTCAGACAGCACCGAAGGCAGATGCTTCCATATATATATATATATATATATATATATATATATATATATATTTTATATATATATATATATATATATATATATATATATATATATATATATATATATATATATATATATAAATGAACGGAAGCATAGTGACAACATTAGATACTTCATTTTCTTGTTGTCTGATGATTCTCATCCTGTAATGACTGACTGCTTCAACTCCTTATAAAGAATATTAATTTCACTAGTTGGTAATATTTTCTAGTTTAGGAGAGAAAATGCAGGAAGATTAATAAGCCACAAGGGAAGGAAGGATACTGCAACAAAACAGTTTTCTTCAAAGGGAGGTGAGTGATGCAATTGAATTCTACACAACTTATTTCTTTCCGAAAAATAAGCACTGTGAACACGATATGCAATTTTAAGTCATTGTATATCGTTTACCTAAATTGTGTAGAGGAAAAATACTATACAAACCTCCAGGTATATCATGTATCCAGCAATAATGTAAAGACAACCATGATAAGCATCCTCATCTAGATGAGGCTAATCTATTCATCACAAAGTGGTATTCATTCAATAAAATTTTGATAAGAGGTTTGTTAAATATAATAATACGTAGTACATTCAGTTCATTATATGTCCTTGCATAAATAACAAGCTTACTGGAGGTGAATACATTTCCAGTTGTCTCCCTAAATCATCTATTGTCATCAAGTCAGTTATGAAACCTTATTTCATTCAGAAAATGGAAGTTAAGAGAAAAGTAACAACCATCTAATGAATTGATCTTAGAGTAGAAGAATAGATCACCAATTTTATTGATTCATGTCACCAACAGTGAGAAAAAACATGAGCAATGCCTAGTCATAAGTATCTCATGAATAATCTTCAATGACCAGGTGATTAACTTTATGATGAGACCCATGTATATAAATAGAAAATCCAAAGTCATGATCTTCCATCCTAGATTAGCTTTATGATGAGACACATGGAGGCATTCCAAACTGATCTTTTATACCATAGTTTCAAGCATACTAACTTCACAATAATTGAACTTTTCTTTTTCTTTTTACTATTTGCTCTAGACTCCTGCATGACAAATGTTTCGATTGAAATACATGACTGCAACCAACTTTTCTTCATAAAAAGTAAAACTCAAAAAAAACATAAGGAATTGACAAGCTATGATAGAAGAACACTGTATCGCAGTGTATCAGAACTTCAACAAAAACACATACTTTACTAGTGGACAGTGAAAGAATGTACAGAAATGGTCATAGTAGAAAGTGATATAGTAAAAAAAACTGGAATGTTTTACTAAAATTATTCGTCACGGTAATAACCGTGAGTAATTGCCTGTTTTGGTGTAGTGGTAAGCTATTATGCTTAACTTTAAGACACAAATATTCATGAAACTGAAATGTTTTATTATTGAACTTATATGTAACTTTATTGGGCATGTCAACTTAATTTTTGTTGAACTTAATATTGTTGTAATAGCTTATATACTGTTGAACTTATAAGGATTATATACCTTAACTGCTGCATTGATACTTTGACATCTGTATTTATATTTCTTGGATCCTCAAGCAATATTCACTACAGATGTTGGAACTATCTTCTCCAAAATTTTACAGGTATACTCATTTATTGATGCATTTTTAATGTATTTGTTGATACGATTAGCTTGCAATGATCCTCAAGCACAATTTTTGTTGTTTTTTGTACATGTTAAACGTGTTTGACTTTCTTTTGGTTGCACTGCAGAGGCAATGTACCAAACTATGCTTATTACATCAGGACTGGCCTTTGCCAATTAAATAACCTACCTAATAGGAATCTGGTAAACCTCTGTCCGTTGATTGTGATTTTGTTGCACTTGTTTGATGCGATTAACTTGATTATTTCTAGCAGTTATATTTTGTTCTTCCTTTTATTGCTTTCTTGTATTTATTATATTTTTATTATACTCAATTGACTTGATTATCTATATTGCTTCATGGTTTTTCTTTATTTCTATTAAATCTGTTCTTGGGGAGGGGATATCATGAGCCAGCTTTTGGAGTTCTGCAATGAGATCAAGAAGTTGGCTGTTGGTAAGGAAAAGCCTACTACTGCCAAATTAGAAGCGAAGGAGGAAGAGAGGAAGGTGTTACTGGACAAGCCCCCAAGATCTACAGCCCTTGTGAGCTCTCTATCGCAACTTCGTTAATTTGAATAACGTTTGTGTTCGGGGAGTCCCAGATGGTGGTGTGTAATGGTTTTTTTCTATATAATATAAGTAGGTTTAACAGTTGTTCAAGTTGTGAACGTAGGTATCTATCTACTAGAGAACATCATGAGGGAGGTGGAGATCATGAGGAATCTGTCACACCACCCAAACATCATGATTGTACATGTATGATTCCAAAAGATTTGGACAATTTCTTCATGTCAGTTGGTTCTATTCTTGACCTTATCAATTTAATGGCACTACAAGTTATAATTGCACTATTATTCCCTTTCTTTTAGGTATTGGTCCCTCAAATGCTAATGGATAGGGTTATTATTGATTAATGCAAAAATTGAATGCAGTGGGCTTTTCATCTCTGATGTTTCCACTTATATCTTCCCCTTTTTTTCTTGTGCAGGCTACAACTACAGCTACAGTTATCCTATCTAGGCCCGATAGTAGTTGATTTCAATCTTTTTTTAGGACATATGGACATTTATGCTGTGCAATAGGTTAGAATCATTGCCTCTCATGCTTTTTAGTAGTGAAACATATTAGAAACTAAAAAATAGACTTGATAATAAGTTATAGAAGAAGTTGATAGCTATTAAGACATGAGATTCTTTTTGAATGACATGTACTTTTTCAAGTTGTGTACATGACTTCTACCATGATTTAACATGACATTTTTTAAGTTGTGAGTTAAAAACCTCTAGCCAAATGGATGTGAAGGACCTAGGGAGACATCCTCAGGTGTATGTATGACATGGGGAGACATCCTCAGTAGCACCAATGAGATTCAACCTTCAGTTGAGCTTTAAATCAATGTGCAAAAGTTGTGAGTTGAATGAACAACAATCATCAGTTGAATAAAGAGTTCTTGCTTTTGTTTGAAAAGCTTGTATTAATGTTTTTATCTCGATTTTCTAGTAAGTTTATAGGTTTATTATATTTCCTGATACTTCTTATGACTGACTGCCGTTGGCGTCTATTCACTTACCTCTGTTGCAATATGTTTTCTAGTTTGTGAACTCTAAATTTTTAACGTCACTCGAATCACACACCAGAGAAACTGTTTAAAGGGTTAAGAACTCACTCAACAATTTTCCAAAATTTCATATTAGCAGGCCATGATAAATCTTCCTTGTTCTAGGGTTTTTGGCAAAATCCTTGTATATGACAATCTTAGGTAGGTAAATTTTAACTTGTTTGCATACACATTACATTTTTTATTGTATAATGACTAATGTAGTTATAAGGTCTTAGCATACATTGGTATGTTAATTTAAAGTCATGTACAAGACAGGACTACGACGAGTTTGGACTAATGCATTTCGTACATACATTAATATTTTGGAACTATCTAATCATGTAAAGAAACTTTGTTATGCAACAACACAACACAGCTCAACACTTGGAATTGTATAAATCTGATGGAGATAAATGTCTATTAATTCAAATTCATTAAAACAATCCTTGGAGCCTTGGAGAGTACTCCCAGGGTACTTGTACAAACTTGTGCAGCTTACTAAGTGATATTTATAAACAAGATATTGTACGTGGCATAAGAGAGAGAACCTAATTAATATATTGAACCAAATATAACCGGTTCAACCAAATACAGAGGAAAATGTTTAAAGTAAAACATTAATCATGCAATCATATGTAATTAGCTTGTTTGTAAACTTATACATGATCAAGTTCATGCATGTGTTCTTCTGTAGGACATGCAAGAATGACCTCCCAAGTGATGTTATCATCAACATAGGAGAAATATCCTTCATCTTCACAAGGTATCTTTGTGTCCCCGTATCCATATCGTATCCTTATTCGTTTTTGTGTCTACATGTGCAACATAGATTTTTTTTTGCAGTTTCCTTTGCTCAGTAGGAGTGGTCTGCTGCAAATGATGATCAACGAGTTCCATATTCTGCAGATTCATGACCTCCCCGGAGAACCGAAGACGTTCGATCTCGTTGCGAAGTTCTGTTACGACCTCGAGCTCAACGTCCTCAATGCTGTCTCCCTGGGGTGTGTCGTCGACCACCGTCGCATGACCGAAGATCTGGTAAAAGGAAACCTTGTAGAATAGGCCGACCACTTCCTCAGTAAAATCTTCGACAAGTACTGGAAGGACATAATACGAGTCCTCAAGATGTACGAGCCCCTCCTCCCCCTCACCCAAGAGTTAGGCATCGTGTCGAGGTGCATCGATGCTGGCGGCCAAGGCCTACGCTAACCTGACCATATTCAGTTAGCCCTTGGTCCTGCCGATGTACAAGCAGTTGATCCTGGGGATCAAATCGAAAGGCATGAGACCAGAAGCTATAGCAGGCTCACTGAAGAACTATGCTATGAAACATCTGCCACTAGTGAGCGGCGTGCTGCAGTCTACTTCAGTCTCGACACTGCCATTAAACTAACACGAGCTTAGAAGAAGACTGAAAAAGTGCTAAACTATCAGGAAATTCAAAGCCAGAGGAGTTTTTAGAGGAACGGTATTAGTGTTTTTGTTCTTTTGATATTTTCTTTTCATTTGTGAAACATTTTAAAGTAGTAGTCGAAGAAAAAAAAATCTACTGTTGGGAAAATGTATGATGGTATTTATATTCTTACTTCTCTTTGTGGTATGAACTTTGTTGACTGCCATCCTCGTGTTTAATTGGTTTGATGCAGGTGAAAATTAATATATATTTATTAGTTTGATGTAGGTTCTTACAAAATATATTCAAAAAAAATTAAAAAGAAAATATTTCTAACGGTTAACAATGTGACAAAAAACACACGGTAGAACGGTAATAACCGTAAATAAATTGGACTTCTCTCACGGTTAAAACCGTTACGAAAACAAATATTTGTCACGGTTATAACCGTGACCAAAACAAATATTTGTCACGGTTATAACCGTGACCAAAACAAATATTTGTCACGGTTATTACCGTGACCAAAACAAATATTTGTCATGGTTATTACAGTGACCAAATATTAACCACGCCCCACTAGTAACGGTTATTACCGTGACGAAAAATAATTGTCACGGTAATAACCGTGGCTAATCGCCTATTATGGTGTAGATAGGCGATTATATAAAGTTGATAGACATTTTTACTCCTACATAAAGCTTGTTGGTGTTTTATTCTTTATGTTGTGTGTTCACAACACTCTATTGTTTTAAAGATAGTCCCACATCGAAAAATCACACCAATATGTATCTCTATATATTACCTATGAAGGAATAGAGAGATGCACATGGGTTGAGGCCCAATGGAGGGTGCCATGTGGGAGGATTTTACATAGAGGTGAGAATAAGAAACCAACTTTTGGCCAAATGAAAATAGATTTAAATCTATTGGAGCTAAGCCCCGAAGGGGCTTAGCGACTCGGACTCGGACTCGGACTCGGACTCGGACTCGGACTCGGACTCGGACTCGGACTCGGACTCGGACTCGGACTCGGACTCGGGCTCGGGCTCGGGCTCGGACTCGGGCTTGGGCTTGGGCTTGGGCTAATGGGCTTTTGAGGCTTATTGTGGCTTTTTGATGGCACTTTGCACTTAGCTCGTCGCAAGGCGCATTGTGCGCTTTAGTTGCGCTCGTGCGCGAGCCTCTGCGCGGCCCTGCGTGGCGTGCGAGGCGTACGGAGCGTACTGGTCGTACGGGTCGTACGGGTCGAGCGGGTCGAGTGGGCCGTTCAAATTATGTAACATCCGCGGGTCATGTGGGCTCAGATCCGGAAATGGCTCAGATCTAGAAAATCCGGATCTGGCATTAATCCAGGGCGTGCGTTCAGAATTTGAAAAGCCCACCTCGTGCCTATAATATCAGCAGCATCTCCTCTCTCCAGGGTTACAGAAAATAATCAGAGAATTTCCAGAGAGAGAGAGAAGTGCTGTTGCTATTCCGAGGAGTCGTCGACATTTTTGGCCAGCGTTCTAAAGTTCTCTTCGAACCTGCTGGTTCCTGGAGGCTTGTCCGTGAGGCGGATATAGCTTTGAGCGCCGGTGATCTTTCACCCCAGCAGGCTTTCTTCTTCCTCTGTTGCCTTCGAGAACACCGTCGCTTCTCTTTAGAAGTTATACGGTTCTGTTGCCTTCGAGAACACCGTCGCTTCTCTTTAGAAGTTATACGGTTCTGTTGCCTTCGAGAAATATTACGAAATAATCTTTTTAGATTCTCGTAATACAACATCACCTTCTTTAGGGTGTTGTTGCTGGAAACATTGTCTTTACAATTGTTTCTGAACTCGTGTTTTTCTATCAATTGTTCGCCAAGGGACTAACAATCTCAAAGCTATATCGAAAAGATAGATAACTCACGTACATCGCTCGTCAATACCGACTTTAACAAGTTGGAGAAATTCGACGGCGAACATTTCCAGATCTGGAAACGGAAAGTAACCTTAAACATTCAACTCGTGGAAGTTGACCACGTGCTGAATGAGGAAGAACCGGTCGTTCCAACAACCGGAACCGCAGAAGTTATTGCGGCTGCTAAGTCCAAGCAGGCAAAATGGATTAGAGAAAACAGTATCTGTAAACTGTTGATTCTCAACAGCATGGAAGACTCTCTGGCAGAGTCTTATTCCAAGAAGAATTCTGCCAAAGAGATTTGGGACTCCTTGGGGAAATTGTACGAAGATGACGAGAATCGGTCCAAGATCTTCTTGGTTGAAAGATACCATAAGTGGAGCTTCGAAGATGAGAAGGCTATGCTGCCCCAAGTAAAGGAGTTTCTGAAGCTGCGCCAAAAGTTGGATGACGAGAAGATGCCTCTTGTCGACAAGTTTGTCGTTGGAGGAATCGTCTCTAAACTTCCTGCGGGTTGGAGCAACTTCTATGCAAGGATAAACCACAAGAAGCTGGACATATGTATGGAAGATCTCCTGCAAGAGATCCATGTTGAGGACGAGATGCGCTCTCAACAGAAGATGGATTCTCTGTCCAAACAACTGGCGAAAGCAAATCTGGTCCAAACCAGAGAGTACAAGGGGAAGCAGGCGGCTTCTCCTCATAAGAAGAAGAAGGACTTCACTAATCTGAAAGTGAAGAGTCCTTCATTCAAGAATCAGAAGTCCAAGTCCCATGTGACTTGTTTCAAATGTGGCAAGAAGGGCCACTACAAAAGTGACTGCAAGGAACCAGAAAAAGGTGAGCCTGGTAAGGTTTCTTTGGTTACTAATCTGGTTGCAATGATAGCACAGGTTGCAAATGTGGGGGTTGACTCGGACTGGTGGATAGACACTGGTGCTACATGTCATGTCTGCTCAGATAAGGAATGGTTCGACTCATATGAGCCAACTTCCGAGAAAGTCATAATGGCGAACCAGGCACAAGCTGAAGTACTGGGGATCGGGACGGTGGAGCTGAAACTCACATCGGGGAACACTCTGACGCTTCAAGGAGTGAAGCATGTTCCTGCAATTGCTAAGAACTTGATCTCTGGGAGCCTGCTCTGCAACGCAGGCTTGAGGATGGACATCAATGTTGGCCAGATGGTGATGTCCAAGAAGGGTACATTCTTCGAAAAAGCTTTCCAGACTGAAGGAATGTACAAAATTCAGCTTGTTGTAACCCAAAAAAATGATATTAATGCTATTTCTACTTTGAACTATTCTTTTGAGTTGTGGCATAATAGGCTAGGACATGTTCATTGTAAAAGAATTAACAAGATGTCTAGCCTTGGACTTATCTCCAAGTGTGGGGGTAAGGTAGAGAAATGTGAAGTGTGTGCTCAGACGAAAATCACAAGGAAACCCTTTCACAGGGTCCATCGTAGCACAGATCTTCTGGAGTTGGTTCACTCAGATATCTGTGATTTCAAACAATTCTCTACAAAAGCCGGGATGAAGTATTTTATTACTTTCATCGACGACTTCTCAAAGTATGCTTTTGTCTACCTGCTCAAGTCTAAAGACGAAGCATTCGAGAAGTTCAAGGAGTTCAGGGCCGAGGCTGAACGGCAAACTGGACAACAACTCAAAAGGCTAAGGAGTGATCGAGGCGGGGAGTATCGGTCTCATGATTTCTCATCATTCTGTAAAGAACATGGAATCATAAATGAGACGACGGCTCCGTACTCTCCTCAATCCAACGGAGTAGCAGAAAGGAAGAACAGAACGTTGACAGAGATGATGAACTCTATGCTGTTGACTGCGGGTCTTCCGAAGAGCTTCTGGGGAGAAGCTGCATTAACGGCTACTTTCATTCTCAATAGAGTACCGTATGCAACTTCGGATATAACCCCTCATGAACTCTGGTTCAAAGTCAGACCTAACTTGAATGTCATTCGAGTGTGGGGGTGTCTGGCTTATGTGAAGCTCCCAGATCTGAAGATTCAGAAGCTGGGGACTAGGACTACTAAGGCTATCTTCTTGGGTTATGCCGAGAAGAGTGACGCTCGGAGATTCCTTGATATAGAATCAAATTATATCATTGAATCTCGCGATGCTGAATATTTTGAAGACAAGTTTGCAAGGCACAAAAATATTGTTCTCGCGGATCTTTCGGAGAATGATGAGAGTGCAAAGCAGACAGAAGTTCTTATCGAACTAGTAGTCCAAGAAGAAGCTATTGTCGAAGAGACACCAGTTGAACCAGAACTCGCTGAGCCGTCAACTAAGCGAGTAAGGAGGCCAAAAGACTTCGGAGATGACTTCGTCACCTATCATGTGGAAGCAGATCCGCTTACCTATGATGAGGCGATGAAGACCAGAGATGCTGTATTCTGGAAGGAGGCGATAGACAACGAGATTGACTCAATCACCTCCAACAACACATGGGTGTTAGTTGACCTGCCAGAAGGAGCAAGACCCATCGGATGCAAATGGATCTTCAAGAAGAAGATGAAAGCAGATAGAACCATTGACAAGTTCAAGGCCAGGCTAGTGGCCAAGGGGTTTGCTCAGAAGCAGGGGATCGACTACTTTGACACTTATGCTCCAGTAGCTCGGATGACAACCATCAGATTGTTAATTGCTCTAGCAGCAATACACAAGCTGGTGATACATCAGATGGATGTGAAAACGGCATTCCTTAATGGCGAGCTGACCGAAGAGATCTACATGCAACAACCAGAAGGTTTTGTCGTCAGAGGTCTGGAAGACAAAGTCTGCAAGTTGATGAAGTCTCTGTATGGTTTGAAACAAGCTCCCAAAATGTGGCATGAGAAGTTTGACAAGGTGATAAGGTCAAATGGCTACATGGTCAGTGAAACAGACAAGTGTGTCTATACGAAGTTTGCTGACGGAAGAGGAGTAATCGTTTGTCTTTACGTGGACGACATGCTAATCCTAGGTACGGATTTAGACTGCGTCACAGAGACAAAGAAATTCCTCTCGACCAAGTTCAGTATGAAGGACTTGGGGGATGCCGACGTAATCTTGGGGCTCAAGATCATTCGGACAGGTACTGGAATAGCGCTGTCACAATCTCATTATATTGAGAAGATGCTCACTCGCTACGGGTATCAAGATCTTCCTATAATTGATACACCGTACCGGAGTGATCAGAAGCTGGAGCCAAATTCGAGGGAAAGCGTCAGGCAGTTGGAGTACGCTAGCGTCATCGGAAGCTTGATGTACGCTACTACTGCCACAAGGCCTGACATAGCTTTTGCGGTGGGAATGCTGAGTCGGTTCACTAGCAACCCATGCATTGAACACTGGAACGCTGTGAAGCGTGTTATGAGATATCTTAAAAAGACTCAGACATTTGCACTATACTACAGCGAAGATCCGTCAGTAGTGGAAGGCTTCAGTGATGCTAGCTGGTGTTCAGAGGTGGAGAGCGAGTATTCTACAGGTGGATTCATATTCGCTTTGGGCGGAGCTGCTATATCGTGGAAATCGAAGAAGCAGACAATGTTATCTCGCTCCTCCATGGAATCTGAATTCTTTGCATTGGATGCTGCTGCAGATGAAGTAGAGTGGCTTCGGGAGCTCATGTATGATCTTCCAGTGGTTGGAGCTCAGATACCGGCAATCCCGATATACTGTGACAACCAGGCGGCAGCAGCAGTAGCATCAAATGAACTCTTTAACGGGAAGAAGAGGACTGTGCGGTTAAAGCACAGAGCAGTGAACGATCTCATCAAACGAGGCGTCATTGCAGTGATCGATGTTCGGAGTCAGGAGAACCTGGCGGATCCGTTCACGAAAGGCCTCAAACGACAGCTGGTCGAGGACACAGCAAGGAAGATGGGTTTGAAGGCATTCTAATATTGTGTCATTATAATCCTATCAATAAATTTTATGTTATTGGTTCAAAGAGAAATCTACCAGATATCTAATTTTTTGATTCAAGGGAGGACTATTGACTGGAAAAATATTAGTTAACAGTGGATACTTGTTCTGCGGAACATGTAAAGGTTTCGGACCCATAACCACTGTTGTCTACTATGAATTTTCTACGAAAAATTGATCCTGTGGAAAGGATGGCATAATGCCTTAATGAGTTCTCAGACTGAGTGAAGGTCTGTTATGCTTTACAGGAAGCATGGTGGCGCAACAACCACAAAGGAGTGTTACAACTCCATGCTACAGTAGGGTGACTCCACCATGAGGTTCCCAGGTAGGGGTAATGCCTCGGCTTTGTTAGCCAAGTCACAGGCGGCGTAGCACCGCATATAGGCAGGTAGCCTAATATTGCATAATCATAAAGAGGTGTAGACAGCACTACAAAGAGGACAGTATCCTCATGTTACAGTGGCATGACACCACGAAGAGGTACCAGGAAGGGTAAATCCTCGGCTTTGCAAGCCATGTCATAGCGACGTAACACCGCACGGAAGCGCAAGGCTTCATGCTGAATAGTTTGGCACTACAAAGAGGATTGTGACCTCATGCTACAGTAGTATGACACTACGATGAGGTACCCAGGTGGGGGTAAAGCCTCGACGTTGAGCCATGTCATAGCGGCGTAGCACCGCAAAGGAGCGCAATGCTTCATGCCATGACTCTTTATAAAGAACTCACCTATAATGTATGGAAAGAGAAATAGGCCGTCTCTTGAGGGTAAATTTGTAGACGCCCAAAATACATACATTGAAATCCAGGCTGGCACAAGGCCTTTAATGTGCAGCCAGAAGCACAGATAACTACATTATGTGAGTGGGAAAAAATACAGCTGTGGTACAGAATTCAAGGCGTAGTCTATTCTTGTATCATACTGTTGTTCAACCCATGCGGGAAGATTCAAGTCGTCAGCGACATCTATCCTAATGCATAATGGACAGTTATTATGTGGAACGCTTAACTCATATATATAGAGATATGTGGGGGATTGTTGGTGTTTTATTCTTTATGTTGTGTGTTCACAACACTCTATTGTTTTAAAGATAGTCCCACATCGGAAAATCACACCAATATGTATCTCTATATATTACCTATGAAGGAATAGGGAGATGCACATGGGTTGAGGCCCAATGGAGGGTGCCATGTGGGAGGATTTTACATAGAGGTGAGAATAAGAAACCAACTTTTGGCCAAATGAAAATAGATTTAAATCTATTGGAGCTAAGCCCCGAAGGGGCTTAGCGACTCGGACTCGAACTCGGACTCGGACTTGGACTCGGACTCGGGCTCGGACTCGGACTCGGGCTTGGGCTTGGGCTTGGGCTAATGGGCTTTTGAGGCTTATTGTGGCTTTTTGATGGCACTTTGCACTTAGCACGACAGCTCGTCGCAAGGCGCATTGTGCGCTTTAGTTGCGCTCGTGCGCGAGCCTCTGCGTGGCGTACGAGGCGTACGGAGCGTACGGGTCGTACGGGTCGAGCGGGTCGAGTGGGCCGTTCAAATTATGTAACATCCGCGGGTCTTGTGGGCTCAGATCCGGAAATGGCTCAGATCCAGAAAATCCGGATCTGGCATTAATCCAGGGCGTGCGTTCAGAATTTGAAAAGCCCACCTCGTGCCTATAATATCAGCAGCATCTCCTCTCTCCAGGGTTACAGAAAATAATTAGAGAATTTCCAGAGAGAGAGAGAAGTGCTGCTGCTATTCCGAGGAGTCGTCGACATTTTTGGCCAGCGTTCTAAAGTTCTCTTCGAACTTGCTGGTTCCTGGAGGCTTGTCCGTGAGGCGGATATAGCTATGAGCGCCGGTGATCTTTCACCCCAGCAGGCTTTCTTCTTCCTCTGTTGCCTTCGAGAACACCGTCGCTTCTCTTTAGAAGTTATACGGTTCTGTTGCCTTCGAGAAATATTACGAAATAATCTTTTTAGATTCTCGTAATACAACATCACCTTCTTTAGGGTGTTGTTGCTGGAAACATTGTCTTTACAATTGTTTCTGAACTCGTGTTTTTCCATCAATTGTTCGCCAAGGGACTAACAAAGCTAGTGTAATCAGTTGACTTCTACATAAAGATGTTTAAAATTATAAGACATTTTTTTACGTAAAGATCTTTACTTATGTTTAAAAAAATTAATCATATTACTTCTACATAAAAATAATCGCGTCCATCTAACTGAATTTTCCTTTTTCTTAAACATTTTTTTTTTCTAAACCTCCTCTTCATCAGATTTTTAAAATAAAATTTTCAATAAAAAATAACATGTTGAAATGTTCTTCCATGAGGATAATTTCGGAGGAGATGACCGATGGTTGTACGAAACTGGAAGTTGAAAATATATATTTCTACAAAAAAAACTAATTTATATTTGTACAACTCAATTTATATAGACAATATATATATATAAAAATTTATAGAATATAGGAGGTAAAGAGAAAAAAGATAAACTAAAAAAATATTAAATGTAAATTTGATAAAGTAAAACAAAATGTAAACAGAATGAAAACATAGATGCATTTAACACCTTTATAAGCAATGTGCCACTAAAGATGTTGACATGGTTTTACCTCCATTTTCTTTCCATGAAGTTTCTAGCAAATTTAACCTATCATTTGAAAACCTGAAAAACATCAGTGAATCCAATAGTGAGTCCCCGCCAGTTCAACATATGCATCACAGGATGATTCGACTTCACCACATATATACTTCTTTAGCATTTCATGAAGTATAGACATGGAGCATATGAACAAATTTCTGCTGCTTTCTTTCACAAGCTGTCCTAGTGGAGGAACAGTGCATGCATAAAAGGACTTCACATTTACACTGAACGAAAAGAACAAGATGCATTCCTTCCTTCACTTCTTTGCTCTCTTTCCAAGTTAATCATAACCTTCCCTTTCCTTCCTTCTCAGTCCATTCCATATATAATTGTTCATACACGAATCATGAGAAGAGCAACACCATTAGCAATAGAAAACAAAAATATGAAGTCAGAAACGACCCCTGCCAAAAAGAAGACAAATTATGCGACCAAGTCCAACTCGAGCAGCATCAGCAGCTGCTGGATTGCTAATAAGAAAGTCGGGCCGCTGCTGTTCATGTGCCTGTGCCTGGCGGTAGCTTACAAGAACAGGAACAAGAAATGGGGAAGGCAGCAGGCGGTGCAGACGAGGACGCGGCCCATCCTGCAGAGATCGGTGTCCATGGCTGCTCTGCTTGGGGGGAAGGTGGCCTTGCAGAGGATCATGGATTCCCAGGAGGCCAGGATCAATGAAACTGCAATGGATGATGCCGCCAATCTACTTCACAGCTTGCTTGCCCAGGAGCCATACAGTTTTAGCAAGCTGCAGGTTAGTCCTCTCTCCCACACACCCACATTATGGCACATGGCGCACGACAACTTGTTACATATTCCAAATCCAGTATACTTTTAAATGTCTGGTTTGATTTATTTCCTCTTCTTGTCCGGAATTTGGCACGACAATTACACCGAGCCATGCAATTTAAATTGGTTACGTGACAGACAGCCAGTCGTCAAACTAGTGACATGTCTTCGTTCTAGGCTTCTAGCAACCTAACCCCTGGATTATAAGTCTATATACAACCAAATGTAGCATTTTTCTAGTAATTTTTGTTGTTGTTTGCATATGCAATACTTCTTCGGATTCAAAACGTGTACAACGGATTTCACGAGAAGTGACTTTGAAAACTCACAACAAAGAAGATAACAAACCATAATCGAAAACACAGGAGTCAAGTAGATCACAGAAGTGTATATGTGGTGGTTGTGCCACCAGAACAAATCCCAATCTCTATTATACCAATAACAAGATTGAATACAGATATCATCAAATCCTTTTTTTTCGAGATTCGACTACTAATAACTTCTCAACAAGGAGAAAAAAATATACGATGAGATCACAAATCCCTAAATCCTAACTAGAACCTCGTACCTAGCAATGCTTGCCCATTGAAAAACTCCGGTGATGATCTCCTTGACGAATTTGACGATGAAAACTCCGATCAAAATCTGTTTCCATCTTGAAGAACAAGAACCAACAAACCAAGCCCAGGTCTTCTCGTAGTAGTGGCAGTGGACGCTCCTTAAATCTCACATCAATGAGCATACTAAAGAAAGATCCCCCTCGGTCCCTTAATATGGCAAAGAAATCCTAGGTGTGCCCCTGTCATGGTGTTTTGCGTTAGAGAACTTGAAAGATAGTCCCACATTGCCTAGGCCAAATTGATTATATCTCTATATAAAGCTTTGCTTGTGTTGAGAGAATCACATGAGCTATGGAGAGGCATATGGGTGCCATGTGGGAAGATTTTTCTAGTGGAAAGAAGGCTAACCCAATAAAGAAGCATTAATGCTTTTTTCATGCTCATGGGATTATTTTCCTATGGAGTTAAGTCTCGAAGGGGCTTAGCGACTCGGACTCGAACTCGGGTTCGGACTCAAGGGCACAAAGTGGCGCTTTGTTGGCACACTTTGCACTTAGCACGTCAGCATCAGCTACGTGCAGGCACGCGGGCTGCGTTGTTGTTGCGCGCTTGCGGGACTACGCGTTTGTGCTGCTACGCAGCTACGTGCAGGCACGCGGGCTGACGAACTGAGTGGGATAAGGGGCACAGACGGTTCATGATGTGGCTGATTGAAAGATTTGAGCGGTTATGGAAAGCTTGAGTCAATTAATCAGATCCATCTTTTGTGGAATTTGAATTTAATTCATTCAAAATTTTCCATTATTTGCTCATATCTTTTCGCAATCAGTTACGGCCAGAATTTGGATTAGGGTTTCGACCCTTCTCTATAAATACTCTCTTCGTACAATAATTGAGGACTTACGCTAAAATTAAGAGATGAAGAGAGCTGCACCGCCGTTGCCATTGGAGTCCATTGGAGTTCTTCGTGTTCGAGAAAGGAGGTGACAACGAGCGTTCCAGAAGTTCTTTCGAACTTGCTGGTTCCTGGGAGCAGATCGCAAGGCGAATCTTGCTTTGAGCAACGATGATCTTAATTACCCCAGCGAAGTTGTCTTCATCAACTCCGATTCTCACAAAGAGACCGTGACTTCCACGCACGTTCTCACAAAGAGACCGAGTCATCAACCTCGTATCTTACAAAAAAAACGAGTATTCATCTCTCTCTCTAAGAGATCGAGATTTCCATCTAACGATCTATTTCGGGAATAACAATCTCAAAATAAGAGACAGATCTGATGGAGAACAACCGTGCACAACTTTTCGACACAAGTTTTAACAAACTTGAGAAGTTTAACGAGGAGCATTATAACGTCTGGAAGAGAAAGGTCAGCCTTAATCTTCAACTTGTGAGCGTCGACTACGTGTTGACAGATCCTGAGCTCTTTGATTCTAGAGGGTAAAAATGCTCGAAGGATTGCTGAAGCCATAACTTTGCAGTCGAAGTGGAGGAGAGATAACAACCTCTACAAGTTGTTGATCTTGAACTCTATGGAGGACTCTCTGGCAGAGTCATACAGCAAGACGGTCAATGCAAAGGACGTTTGGGAGTCTGTAGAGAATCTCTACAAGGCAGATGAGAATAGAAACAAGATTCACGTGACCGAAAAGGTCTAAAGGATGCGGTTTGAGGATGGCAAAACCATGTTGCCTCAAGTCAAGGAGTTCCTCAAGTTACGTCAGAAGCTGGCGGATGACGGCATGCCCTTGGCCGATGCTTTTGTCGTCAGGGGTATTGTCGCCAAGCTCTCACCTGGGTGGAGCAATTTTATCGCGGACATGCACCACAAAAAGATTAAAGTTGATCTGGAATGCCTCTTGCACTTGATACATGTTGAAGACGAGTTGATGGCTCAACTCAAAGTGGACACATTGTCCAAACAGATGGCGAAGGCCAACATGGTGCAAGGAGAAAATTCAAAAGAAAAGCAGAAGGCTCCCTACGAAAAGAATAAAGACGTTCACCATCTGAAGGTGAAGTCGGCCCAGTTGAAGCCCAAGTCCAAAGAACCTGGGACTTGTTTCAACTATGGCAAGAAAGGCTACTGAAAGAGGGACTAGAAAGAAAAACCAAAACAAAAGGAGCAAGGTGAGGCTAACTTTGTTGCTATGATTGCGCAAGTTGACTCAGCTGGAGTTGACACGGACTAGTGGATAGACAGTGGGGCTTCGTGTTATGTTTGCTCAAAGAATGAGCGGTTCACCATGTACCAACCTATTTCTGAGAAGGTTATGGTGGCGAACCAGACACAAGATGAAGTACTTGGGATCGGGACGGTGGTACTGCAACTAACTTCGGGGAAGTCGCTGACACTACAAAAAGGAAGCATGTGTCGGCCATAACCAAGAATCTGATCTCGGGAAGTCTGCTCTGCAACGCAGGCTTGAGGATGGACATCAATGCTGGTCAAGTCGTTATGCCTTATAAAGGAACATACTTCGGGAAGGCTTTTTGTACCGAAGGGATGTTCAAACTTTAACTTATAACTCCTATGGAGATAGTTAATGCAGTTTCTTTTTTTGGTTATCCTCTTGAGTTGTGGCATAATAGACTAGGACATGTTTATTGTAAAAGAATAAACAAGATGTCTAGTCTAGGGCTTATCTCCAAATGTGGGATAAGGAGTTGGAGAAGTGTGAGGTTTGTGCACAGATAAAGATCACTAGAAAGCCATTCAAGCGGGTAAATCGAAGTACAGATCTTTTGGAGTTGGTGCACTCAGATATCTGTTACTTCAAACAGTTCTCCACAAAGGCCGGGATGAATTATTTTATTACTTTCATCGACGACTTCTCAAAGTACGTATTTGTTTATCTGCTCAAGTCTATAGATGAAGCATTTGAGAAGTTTAAGGACTTCAAGGCTGAAGCCGAACGTCAAACTGGACAACAACTCAAGAGACTCAGAAGTGATCGAGGAGGCGAGTATAGGTCTCATGAATTCATATCATTCTGCAAAGAACATGGAATTATCAACGAGACAACAGCTCCGTACTCCCCTCAATCAAATGGTGTTGCAGAAAGGAATAACAGAACTTTAACAAAAATGATGAACTCTATGCTGTTGACTATGTTCTTTCAAATTACTTCTGGGGTGAAGCAGTGCTTACGGCTACATTCATATTGAATAGAGTGTCGCATACTACTTCGGAAGTCACTCCTTATGAACTCTGGTTCAAGGTTAGATCCAACTTGAAAGTCATTCGAGTGTGAGGGTGTCTGGCATATGTGAAGCTTCCGAATTTGAAGATTCAGATGCTGGGAACAAGGACTACAAAGACATATTCCTGGGTTATGCTGATAAGAGTGATGCTCTTAGATTCCTTGATGTTGAGTCAAATCATATTTTTGAATCCCACGATACATAATTCTTTGAAGATAAATTTATAAGGCACAAAAATATTGTTCTTGCGGATATTCCGGAGAATAATATGAGTGCATAGGAAGTTCAAGTTCCTTATAAAGGGGTAGTCCAAGAAGAAGTTGCTGCAGAAACAACTGTTGAACCAGAACTTACAAAACCAGGGTCTAAGCAAGTGAGGAGACAGAAGGACTTCGGAGAGGACTTCGTCACCTATTATGTGGAAGCAGATCCGCTTACCTATGATGAGGCGATGAAGACCATAAATGTTATCTTCTGGAAGGAGGCTATTAATGATGAATATGGCTCATTAACCTCCAACAACACATAGGTGTTGGTCTATCTGCCTGAAGGAGTAAAAACAATCGGTTGTAAATGGATCTTCAAGAAGAAGATGAAGGTCCATAGAACTGTTGACAAGTTCAAGACAATATTATTTGATAAAGGGTTTTCTCAGAAGCAAGAGATCGATTATTTTGATACATATGCTCCAGTAGTACGGATGACGACCATCAGGATGTTGATTGCTCTAAGTGTAATTCACAAGCTGGTAATTCATCAGATTGATGTTAAAACCGCTTTCCTGAATAGTGAATTGGCCGAAGAGATTCACATGCAACAGCCAGAAGAATTCGTCGTTAAGGGCCTCGAAGACAAAGTCTGTAAGTTGGTGAAATCTCTGTATGGTCTGAAACAAGCTTCCAAGATGTGGCACGAAAACTTTGATAAAGTCATAAGATCAAATGGCTACAAGGTCAGCGAGATGGACAAGTGTGTGTACACAAAATTTGCTGACGAGAGAGGAGTTGTCGTTTGTCTGTACGTAGATGACATGCTGATCTTGGGTACAGATCTAGCAAGTGTCTCTAGGACAAAGAAGTTTCTCTCGTCTAAGTTCAGCATGAAGGACTTAGGAAAAGCTAATGTTATCTTGGGAATAAAGATCATCCGAACGGAAACTGGAGTGGCATTGTCACAATCTCATTACATTGAGAAGATGCTCACATGCTATGGGTATCAGGATCTTCCAGGGAATGATATGCCATATAGGTGTGATAAGAAGCTGAAGCCAAATCCAAGAGAAAGCGTCAGACAGTTGGAGTATTCAAGCGTCATTAGGGTTTGATGTATGCGACTACTGCCTAAGGCCTAACATAGCTTTTTTTGTGGGAATGCTGAGTCAGTTTACGAGCAATTCAGGTATGGAGCACTAAAAAGCTGTGAAGAGGGTTATAAGATACCTTAAAAGGACTCAGAAGTATGTACTGCACTACTGCAGAGGTCCAAAAGTAGTAGAAGGCTTCAGCGATACAAGCTAGTGCTCAGAAGTAGAGAGTGAAAGGTCTATATGAGGATACGTCTTCTCCATGGGTGGAGCTGCTATATCGTGGAAGTCGAAAAAATAGACTATGTTGGCTCACTCTTCTATGGAATCTGAGTTCTATTCACTGGCGGCTGCAGTGGAGGAAGCAGAGTGGCTTTCGAGAGCTCATGTATGATCTTTCAATGGTTGGTGCGTAGATACTTGCAGTACCAATATACTGCGACAACCAAGCGACTGCAGCGATGGCATCGAATGACCTCTTCAATGGCAAGAAGTGGACTATGCGCTTAAGGCACAGAACGGTAAATTATCTTACTAAAAGAGGAGTCATTGCCATAGTTGATGTTCGGAGTCAGGAGAATCTGGCAGATCCGTTCACCAAAGGAATCAAGCGCCAGCTGGTTGAAGACACAACATGTAAGATGGGCTTGAAGACACTCTGATATTGTGCCTTTATAATTCTACTATAATGTTTTATGCTATTATTTCAAAGAAAAATCTACTAGACATCTAGCTTTTAGTTCAAAGAAGGACGGTTGACTGGAAAAATATCAGGAGTAGTAGGCAATTCTTTGGGATGTTGCGGGAAAATTAACTTAGAACCACTATTGTCTACTGATTTTTCTTTACAAAAAACAAAGTCTTGTAAGAGGATGGCTTGGAAGCTTTAATGAGTTCTCAGGCATCTGGGATGTCTGGCGTGCTTTACAGGAAGCAGGATAGCACAGCAATACTAAGGAGCATAGTACCCCATGCTACAGTGGGGTGATACCACATGATGTACCTAGTGAGGGTAAAGCCTCGATTTTGGGCCATGTCACAGTGACGCAGCACAACACATAGACAAGATGGCCTAATGTTGTATAATAAATGAAGAGTGATATGCAGCAGTACAAAGAGGCTGGGCCTTATGTTACAGTGGTGACACCACATGAGGCAGTGCCTCGGCTTTGCAAGCCATGTCACGGTGGCGTAATACCGTAAGGAAGAAAAAGGCTTCATGCTGGGTAGTTTGGCACTACAAAAATGATGGGCCTCATGCTACAGGGGGTATGACTCTACATGAGGTTGTGCCTCGGCTTTGGGCCATGTCATAGAGGTGTAGCACTGCAAGGAAGCAAAAGGCTTCATGCCAAAGACTTTTTAAATGAACTCACCTATAATGTATGAATAGAGATGTAGACCGTCCCCTGAGAGAAATCTTGTAGACACCCAAGATACATACACCGAAACTAGGCTGGCACAAGGCCTTTAATGTGTAGCTAGAAGCACAGTTGATGTCATTGTGTGAGTGGAAAGAATTGCAGCTATAGTACAGAATTCAAGGCTTAGTCCATTCTTGTTTCATGTTGTTATTTAACCCATGCGGAAAGATTTAAGTCATAGCGACATCTATCCGGATAGTCACTGTGGAGAACGCTCAACCCATATATAGAGATATGTGGGGGATTGTTGGTGTTTTGCCATAGAGAACTTGAAAGATAGTCCCACATTGCCAAGGCCAAAAGGATTGTATCTCTATATAAAGCTTTGCTTGTGTTGAGAGAATCACATGAGGTGTGGAGAGGCACATGGGGGCCATATGGGGGGATTTTTCTAGTTAAAAGAAGGCTAACCAAATAAAGAAGCATTAAGACTTTTTTTTCATGCTCTGGGGATTATTTGCTTAGCGACTCAGACTCGGACTCGAACTCGGGCTTGGGATCAAGGGCGCAAAGTGGTGCTTTGTTGACGTACTTTGCACTTCGCACGTCAGCATCAGCGCATGGCACCTTGTGCACAGTTGATGCGCTCTTGCGCTCGTCTTCTGCGCGAGTCGCATGCTTAGGTGCTTTTACAAGGGCCGTGCAGGGGCTGCACTACTGTGTGCTTGCGGTGCTGTGCGTCTGTGGGGCTGTACGTCTGTGCTGCTGCACAGCTACGCACAAGCATGTAGGCTGACGGGCTGAGTGGGCTAAAGGGCACAAAAGGTTCATGATGTTGCTGATTGAAAGATTTGAGCGATTATGGAAAGATTGAGTCAATTAATCAGATCTATCTTTTATGGAATTTGAATTTAATTCATTCAAATCTTTCCCTTATTCGCTCTTATCTTTTTGCAATCAGTTACGACCAGGATTTAGATTAGGGTTTCGGCCCTTCTCTATAAATACTCACTTCGTGCCTTCATTGAGGACTTGCGCTAAAATTAAGAGACGAAGAGAGCTGTGTCGCTGTTGCCATTGGAGTCCATTGAAGTTCTTCGTGTTCAAAAAAGAGGTGACATCGAGCATTCCAGAAGTTCTTTCAAACTTGCTGGTTACTGGGAGTAGATCGCAATAGGGCGAATCTTGCTTTGAGTAACGGTGATCTTAATAACCCCAGCAAAGTTGTCTTTATCAACTCCGGTTCTCACAAAGAGATCGTGACTTCTACTCGCGTTCTCACAAAGAGACTGAGTCGTCAACCTCATATCTCACAAAGAGAATGAGTATTCATCTCTCTCTCTAAGAGATCGAGATTTCCATCCAACGATCTGTTTCGAGAATAACATCCCCTAAGCTAGACACCATCTATCTGAACCGTCCAACATAGATCCAACGACCAAAAAGAAAGCAAAAATCCAAAATTACGCAAAAATACACATTATCAACATATCGATGGTATATTGCCAGTATATCAAAAATATGCTTAATTGTCATAAAATATGTGCCAGTGAAAATTTCTTGTAGTATCCAATATATAGCTGGTATACAAGTGCTGCTATTTTGGCTCCAATAGAGTCGCAGCCTCACCACGAGTCGTCGATGCTCTAGACTGTCATCCAACTCAAATTAGGTTGGGTTTCAATAAACTCTCCTCCAGTTAGATGAGATGATATTGGATCCACAGCTCCTCAATCGAATTCCATATCTGTCTTTCTATGAAAGAGTTCATGCTCCACGCCATCACTGGCCTCAAATCTTCCATCAATCGAATTCCAGGTCTTGAAAACCGGTATAGTTCTCAACAAAAAACTATCGAGGGTTCTGTCCATATCTCTACGAAAGAGTTCATGCTCCATGTCGTCATCGACCTCAAATCCCCCATACTTCTCTGTATCTCCTGTCATCTTTGTTCGCTCTACCCTTGATTGGCCTAACCATTCCTGCGAGATTCAAGCTTCTAAACCTCCTTGCCCACATGTCTAACACGAAAGCTCCTGTATATACCTGTATCCTAGAGCAGAGTAAGTTCATACACGATGCACTCCATTAATGGTCCACCGCTCCCTTGAACTGTGTAAACAAGATGTACCACTGTTATCTTGAGTTGGTTGCACCTTTTGATGTCATTCCCGTTTTTGAACTACTGAAACAAATGTCGCTAATAAGCTTTGGCACCCGTCTCATTGCCAAATTTGTATCCCTAGAGCAATCGAGACCGACTAGCTATCATGTGACTGATAGTGAGACCATCAAGATCTAACACATCCCCATTCCTCGATTTTCCCAACAAATTGCATCCTTCATTCTTTAAGACCATTCCATATAAAGTCTTGATGATCAATAACCCCCTGCAAAACACCTTCTGAGATATTGTCCAATGTATATGACTCACCCTTATACCTCAGCAATATACATGCTACAACATATATCTACTCGAGCAAGTATCAAGGAACCTTTTGCAAACTTCACTCTCTATCTTTGAACATATTGTGGTAGCCATCATCTGATAGCTTTTTGAAAGACACCAAGTTTAGGCACAAACTTGGTACATGACGAACCTACTTGAGGAAAATCTTCTCGCCAAGCTTTGTCATCTATTGTACGTCATAGATTCTCATAAATGTCGTTGTCCTCTTATCATCCATCTTCACACGTCTAAATCTGCTTCTCAGATATGTCATAAAAATCCTCCTCCATATACTGGCATGGTAAGTACTCATGTGTCCAAGAACCAATCATGACACATGCTACAAGATTCTACCATAGTGCTCGCCATGACAATGAGATATCCCACAACGGATAGATTCTTCTTATCGTCCATTCGAACATTAGCCTTCTTATCATTGATCTTCTTGTGGCCCCATTTGTACTGACCCTTCTCACTATAATAATAGAACTCATCCTTGTGATTCACTATCGCAAGATCCGAAGAACCTCCTCCCATTTTAGCCTGTAACATGTGCTTCCTCTTGCTGTCAAAAGCAACCAGGGAGGGCTCATGTGGCAATTCATGTTGCTTACGAAGAATCTCTTCATTCAACGTATTTTTTTTACCATCTCCATTGTAACAACTTTTGGTGTGGAGTTGCTCTCCGATGCCTCCAAAGTCTCCCAGCTATTCGACAAAGAACTCAAAAATAATAATGCTAGAAGCTCATCCCCAATCATGACTTTCTTCATCATAGGCAACTAATTTTTGATACCAACTGGGTGTTGTTTAGATTTTGTGCCATCGAGGTATCCTCCATGTACATAGAGTTGATGAGTTCGCAAATAAAGAATGCCATTTTCCCTGTCGTCTTTTGTTCGCATAGCAAATGCAGCTTCTTTCGTAATTCCATTGATAAACTCTACATCAAGGCATAGTGAGCACCTAATGTCCAACCATTGGCAGATAATCCAAAGTTCTTTTGATCTGCCTTGTTCCAGTCATAAGCAAATGTTTCCTTTGGCTTGGCATTGTCGTGCTCCAGTAGATCGTGCAAATCCATGCAATACTAAATATCCTCCATCCATGGCTTCTAAATCATCCTATTTTCTTTGTAAGAATAATTATACATGAGTTGATCTTCTCAATAACCTTGGCTTATACCTTCTCAAATTGGGAGCTCTGATACCACTTAATTGGGATTTAGAGACAACCACAACCGATTTCACTAGAAGTGACCAATGAAACCCCGCAATAAAAAAGATAATGAACCACACCCTTCTACATAAGAGACAAGCACATATCACACAAGTGACACACACACACACACACACACACACACACACACACACACACACACACACACCCCACACATATATTGGTTGTAACACTACCACAAATCACAATCTCTATTATAACAATAATAAGAATGAATAAAGATGGCCCTTACAACTTCTCCATAAGGAGAAAAGATTTATAATTAGATCAAAAAAAATCTCTCAACCCTAACTAGAAGTTTGTATCAAGAGAAGTTGATCATCGTACAATCTCGATGATGATCCACGAAGTTGGCAAAACTCTGATTAGAATCTCCTTTTATCTTGAAGAGAAATAACTTATAAGCAAGCATAGATCTCCTTGTAGACGTGGTGGTGGAATCTCATTGAATCTCTTCAATGAACTCACCAAAGAAAGAGCCCCCACTCTTTAAGAATGAGCCCACCAAAGAAACCCTAGCTTAGCCCTAAGTTAACTAGCACACATCTGAACCATTTAGACGTAGATTTGATGGCCCAAAATAATGCTGAAATATGCGCATAATTACATAAGACCAGCATATCACTCGTATACTATTATCCGGACAGTATTCTTAATTCGTATAAAATTTGTGCGAAAAGCTGTAACAAATTTATGCAGGATATAATATACCATCGGAATATCATTGCTAATGTTGTGGCTCTAATCGAACACTTGTTTTGTTGCAACTGATCCGTTGTCTTCGCCGACGCTCCAGACTATCATCCAACTCAAATCTGAATCATTCTCAATAATACTCATTATGCATTTTCTCAACAATAGAAATTTAACGAATGGTAGACATTCTTTTTTTTTTGCTATTATTCTCAAATACAGCACCGGAGGTAGCTTATTCCAAACATTGACTTGAAACTCAAACTGAAAACATGGCCTAGCTATTGTGACATGGTGTTTACTAAATGTTCCTGCAACAAACAGAGATGTGCAGCAAAGTTGGAGATGAGTGGGAAGGAAGATGAGGCAGTGGCCATGATTTGGAAGGCATGGGAGAAGGCTGATAAAGCAGAGCAGACACATGAAGCCTATGAGCTCCAGATGTTGGTGGTGGAGATGCTAATCTACAAGGTAAGTCTAAATATGTGATTACAATAATTACACTTCTCAGTCACACAACAGCTAGTAAAGTCATGACTTTTTTTATTAGGATTAATGTTTAAGTACATCTCCTGTTACCAATTAAGTGGGTATTCCTTTTTTATTTCTCAATTATAAGTAAGGGTCACTAATAAGTGCCACTTAATCCATTTCACTTATAAGTGCACACTTATAAAACCTGTTATTTTTCGTTTTTTTCACTTATAAGTATATATTTTTTCATTTATAAGTGTATGCACCGTATATACCATATAATCCAACTTTACTAATATTAAAGTCCCCCTACTATATCAATATTATATACTCAGATTTAATTTAAATTATGCTAACAAGCTCCATCAACGAACAATTTCATGGATAGAGAGTTCCGGCTTAAAATCAATGGAATTTTTGTTGTTCTGATGTTTAATCTGTTGCTACTGCGTCAAAATCACTATAACTATAGTGAGGCTTATCATTTATATTATTCTAACAATTAACTATAGTTCTTAAAAAAATGATTTGTGCTGGCAAATTCTTCATGTTTGGAGAAATTAGGCAATAGAAGTTTTCTTTTTTCTTTTTTCCTTTTTAAAGAAACACATATAACCCCGTTTGGCTTACTGTAATGTAATCGTAATTATAATGTAATCAAACAAAAAGAAAATATTTTTTTTTCATTTGATTACATTACGATTACGTTATAGTAAATTAAACGGGGTCCTAGTTTGATTGTGTTTGCTAATGGGTGTAATTTCTATACAGTTGAGAAGTTGTGCATTAGCCCCTCATAACCAAGGGATCTTAATTATTTTCCAAATTTACATTTTTCTGCAAGGGAGAATACCAGCAAGCTTTAGACTGCAACTGCTTGAATGACAAAGAAATATCCGATCCGAGGTGTCCCCTCTATAAGGTTAATTGCTTGCTTGCTTTATTCCTCTTTAAAAAAGAAAAAGAATTTAGCATCTAACATTATTTTGTTCGAAAGGCAGTGATTTACACCATCAAGGGAAATAGGAACAGAGCAAAAGAATGCTACAAGGAGTTCCAGGACATCCGCATCCGACTCTACCCAACAGATGCTCTGCGGGAGGGATCGCCACTCTATGGTGCGGTGCATAATTTCCCTAGTTTTGAGAGGATCGTCAATAATTTGAAGAGAGAAATAGAGCACGCTCATAAGATGAAAAGAAAAGACTACCTTTGGTAGCCAAGTCTTCATTACCTAAGCTCGTTATTGTTATTCAATATGTACCATAGAAACTGAAAATTATAAAACCTGACTGAGGCCGAGGCTTGAACATGGTTCAATATACTTAAGATAATACATCCTGCACAGATACTTGTGGTTGAATTACAATTTAGTCCCCCAGGATATAACAGATCTCCTTTCCTTCGGTAGCAGCACTTCAAACCGCAGGAACTGGATGAAACAATCTAAGTAGACTCTCGAATTGAGTACTTGAATGTGTGAATGAGTGAATGAAACACTGATCGGACTGTACATTTTATAAATGACAAAGAGACACAGAATCTGAACAGACACTCTTTGGAAGGGACACACCGTTTGGAAGGGACACATCATTTCAAACAGACACAACCTTTAGGAATTATTAATTCACTTAGAACATTTTCAACTGTTATTGTATGAGGACACTTTGTTTGTTTAATCTCTCTTCTCTTTTGTACCGAACACTATCTATTTTTTATGTAACTTCTTCTCTACTTGATTCTGGATGGACACTTTGTTTGTTTATAGATTTAAGACATCATTCCATTACAACCTTTGGTTGTTAGATTTATCATATTCAATGAATCTATCATATCCCTTGGATGAACCAATGCACCCAATCATTTCATCACACACACATTCAAGGTAGACATTTTCTTCTTCCAAAATAAATATATTCATATTAATAAAAATTTAAGGTATTTAGTGATTCAAACCCATATCCAAATGCATATTCGTACATTAATGCTCTAACTATTAACCCATTTAATGTCCATAGGAACATCATTACGTAATCTTTTTAGTAATATATATATATATATATATATATATATATATATATATATATTTTTTAGTAACAATATATATATATATATATATATATATAATATATATATATATATATATATATATATATATATATATATATATATATATATATATATATATATATATATATAAGCCCTGTCTGAAAGCGAACTCAAGTCAGAGAGGATGTAACCGACCCACCACATCGTCAGTGGCGGAGCGGGAAGACATCCTTCGGGATAACCCAGAGTGGTTGGCGCTGATTCGCGCAGGGGCCGCAGGTGCACCAGAGAGTCGGAAGGAGTCGCTGTCCACCCCACCACCACCCGTCGGTGAGGAACGAGAAAGACACGGGGACCCCTCGCTAGATTAATGTCGCTTATCGTCTGAAATGTTCGCGGAGCTTGCTCGATCGGTAGATGGAAGGAAATCTCTGACACCTTGAGGAAGGGACAATGCTCTATCTCAGCTATTCTAGAAACTAAAATTAAAACTGATCAAATGTTGTCCCGGAGAACGCCTGCAAACTGCGCACAAGCGAACAACCTTCACCTATGCGCCATGGCGAGAATTTGGATTAGATGGGATAGTAACAGCTGGACCGGGCAAGTTGTCCACAAGTCAAAACAGATCATTGTTGTGCTTCTGACCAATATTGGAGGGCATCGATTTCTGCTTTGTGTGGCATATGGCTACAACGATCGCATTCACAGGAGACAAATGTAGCAGGATATTAGCATCCCGAGTAGAACGGCAGAGACTAACGATAAATTGCCTTTGATAGTTATTGGAGACTTTAATGCTGTACTATACCCAAACGAGAAAGTCGGAGGACGGAGAGTCCCAGACAAAATGATACAGGACTTCCAGGAATGCATTCTCTGATCGAGCCTGCGATGTCTCGAGCGCACCGGCACGTCTGGAACTGGAATAATAAATCTTCTACGAAGTGTGTGGCTTGCAAACTCAACCGGGCTCTGGGGAACAACTACTGGTTCGATATTTTCCCGCACGTGGTGTCTGAATGCCTCGCCACAGGTACGAGCGACCACTCACCATTGAAGATCAGCTTGGCCGCCATCGCATCTGGGAAGGCCAACCCGTTCAGATAAAGCAATGCTTGGTTCATAATGGAGGGGTACGCGGACACGGTACGGGGAGCGCTGGAGTCCAAGCACTACGGGAACATCTAATTCCAGCTGGTGCAAAGACTCAAATCGACCAAGGAGGCTCTTTGCAAATGGCGCAAGCACACACCAATTGCCGACCTGGCGGCTAAGGAGGAGGAATTAAGGGACATCCAGAACCAGCTTCAAGAGGATGCTCTGAACGCTAACTTGGCATCTCGGAAATGCGCACTTGTCCGAGAGGTAGGGGCCCTTCGCACTGCCAAGGAAATCCATATGGCACAGAGTGCAAACTACAATTGGTTGAAAGAGGGAGACAAATGCACAAATTTTTTTACGACATTGTACGGCCACGTCAGGCGTAGAATAATATACACAAATTAATTGGCACGCACGGCGAGGACATTTTCGATCAGCAGGACATAGCTGTAGAGGCGGTAAGATTCTACCCTTCTCTGTATAATCAGGATGATTAACTATATGTCTTTCCTAACACTATATGCAAGAAACTGATCACGAACGCGGTTAACCGGGCGTTAATTGCCCCTGTGACTGGAGAGGAGGTTATGGAGATCATAAATTCGACAGACCCGAACAAGGCACCCGGGCTGGATGGATTCAATAACAAATTCTACAAACTCCACTGGCAATCCCAAAAAGAACCAGTGACGGAGATGATCAACGACTTCTTCAGACAAGGCCGCCTGTTGAGAGAGATGAACCATACATTCCCGACACTTATACCTAAGAAGGAGGGGGCCACTTTGCTGGATGATTACAGGCCTATTTCATGCTGCAACTATTTGTATAAGATTATTACTCATCTTATGTGCAAAAGAATGGAGACGGTGATGCAGAAGCTGATATCGTCAAACCATGTCGCCTTCATTAAAGGGCGGTCGATTGTCGAACAGTATGCTGGGGCACGAGCTGGTTTGAGAGTTCAACAGACCGGGGGCAGACAGAGCTTGCATCAAATTGGACTTGCGAAAGGCTTACGACATACTAAACAGAGGCTTTCTCTGTCACGTCTTTTCTTCCATGGGATTTGATCGGACTTAGATCGCATGCATACGGG
Organism: Iris pallida; assembly: GCA_029216955.1. Classification (NCBI taxonomy): domain Eukaryota; kingdom Viridiplantae; phylum Streptophyta; class Magnoliopsida; order Asparagales; family Iridaceae; genus Iris; species Iris pallida. The sequence goes on from JANAVB010016195.1 coordinate 26,325,346, forward strand.
AGTGCATTTCGACTGCTTCATTCTTCGTGCTCGATTACTTACTTGATGGATTTGGCTAGTTGTCATGGAAGAATAGTCCCTTTAACGAGGTTATTCTACTAGTAATCGAGCCAAATCCAACCTCCGCACGGTTATTTACTATAATTATGGAATAATTTACTTGCTTGATGGATTTGGCTAGTTGTCATGGAAGAATAGTCCCTCTATTTAGCCAAATCCAACCTCATGTGATGCACCTCACATACGCGAATGACCTATTTGTCTTTATGAGACCATCATGATCAGTGCTTCATACATTGTCTGATATTTTAGAGTTTGGGCATCTAACGGGGTTGCAACTTAATAAAAACAAAAGAAGAATATTGTACACCGAATCGTACTGGCAAATAGGCTATCCCAAATTATTTTCAAAATATCCTTTTGTTTTTAAAAATAAGCCAATTTACAAAAGCTTCGAACTGTCTAACTTCTCAAAAGCCCAAAACCTGATTTACAAAACCCTAACCAACCAATTTTGGACCAAAAGAATTGGGACTGAGTACGGCCCAAATTTGGCTCAAATTCGATTAGTGGAACGTTGGGATTTGAACTCAGTCTCCCCGTAGTTACGGATGCAACGGCTATCTGCCGAGATTCTCTCAAAGAATTCTGCCAGAATTCTGCCCGAATTCTCATTTTGAAAAACCTATATATAGAGAAGAATTTCTTCCATTTCAACACACCAATTCATTCTCTTTTCTCTTCTCTCTAAGCCTACTACGGTCTTTCAAAGTCTTCTAAGCTTTTCATTTTCAAATCCCAAGCCAGTTACAATCCTCTAGTCGATTTGCCAGTACGGTATGATATAGAAGTTTCAGAGTGATTATAATCAGAGGCTTAATTGAAGATATACACTTCACAATTGAAGTTGGTCGAGCGCTTCGGATCAAACACGCATAAGTTTCTTCTTGAAATCTTTAGACTTCGAACTATGGTCCATTGTAGTTAATGGCTATAAAAAGCCTTCTCGTGTTCTTGTTGATGGAAACTTGGTTGAAAAAGTACATGACAAGTATACTGACTCTGAAAAAAAGAGGCCAGTCTTGACGCATGTGCTATTAACGCTTTATTTTATGCTTTAGACATGACTGAATTTAACAGGGTGTCTACTTATAGAACATCCAATGAAGTGTGGAAACTTCTCGAAGTTACTCACGAAGGCACGATTCAAGTCAAGGAGTTAAAGATTAGTAGACTTACCCAAGAGTATGAGGTGGTCAAAATAAAGCCAAACGAATCCGTCACTCAGATGTTTACAAGATTTCTAGATATTGTAAATTCTTTGTCTTTTCTAGGCAAGGAATATAATAACCATGAGAAGATTCGTAAACTACTAAGAGCTCTCACGAAGAACTGGATTCCAAAGGATACTACAATTATTGATGGAAACGACCTCACTACTATGTCTCTTGAAATGCTTATGGGAAAGCTACTCACTCTCGTGCTGGAACTTTAAGACTTTGAAGAAGTTGCACCAACGGAGAAGTCAATCGCCCTCAAAGCTCAACACAGAAGATCCGTCGAAGAAGATTCCGACGACAGTGATTCTGACATTGAAGATCAAGCTCTCCTATTAAAGAAGTTCAAGAATTTCATGAGAATCAACCGAAGAACAAAAGACCACAACAGCAGCAATAGCAACAAAGAAGAAGATCATATCTGCTACGGTTGCAAAAAAAGGACACACCAAGAAGGACTGTCCGACAACATCATCATCAACCAGAAAGAAAATAAATATGAAAAAGGGTACCTAAAGAAATCTACCTTTAGGAGATATGCTAACACAAGCATTTGGCATGAAAGTGAAGCTAGCGACTCAGAAGATGAACAATCAGACGACGCTACAAATTTATGCTTAATAGCATATGATCATGTAAACACTAATCCCTTATTTGATACTTATGATGATTTTACATTTGAACAATTATGTGAAGCCTTTAGTGACCTCTTAGGAGAATACAGAAAATTGTGTAGCAAATACTAGAACTCTAAGAAGGTACTCAAAGAGTACAAAGGTGAAATCGGAAGACTTATCGACCTACTGGCTGAGGTTAGAAGTAATGATATTTCTAGTGAGAAAGGTGAGCTTTCCTCTGTCAAGTTACAATTACACGAGATTACACGATTATCCGAAGAAAAAGATAAGACCATTGCTAAACTAGAGGAAGACTTATCCAAAGAGAAGAAGAGCCATCAAGGTGTACTATTCAGAAATGATGCACTCATACTTGACTATAATATACTTTATGACACTTTCAAAAAGTTGAAAAATTAGGTTAGGAAAACAGCTTGAAGTTGCTGCTTCCTACCATAACATGTGTCACTTACCGAAACATCGGAACACAGTCAAACCTAACACTGTAAGACCAAACCCAGCCAAACCTTTGCCCAAGAAAACTAACTGACATGTATTTTATTACAAATATCCAACTAGAAAACCAAGACCTACCAATCATACACAATATACTGCATATGACACTAAACATGTTAGATGTCACTATTGTGGCACCATTGATCATATTTCTCCTGCATGTAGAGTAAAAAGCTAGTTGATTTAAAAAAATGTGCATGGATACCAAAGACTAACAATTTAGAACCCTACAAGAAATGGGTACCAAAGTTTCATCTGCAAATTCTTTTGTAGGTAGAACACCCTACATATGCTAGCAGGAAGTGGATCCTCGATAGCAGTTGCTCTCGGCACATGACTGGTGACGCTTCTCTATTTGCAACACTATCGAAGAAGAAAGAAGAATACGTCTCCTTCGGTACTAACTTTAAAAGGTATATAGTAGGTATCGGCAACATTGGTAAGGATCCATATTCCGTCATTAAAGATGTCTGTCTAGTAACCGAGTTAAAACATGACCTAGTCAGCATAAGTCGTTTGGATGATCATGGTTTTGGTATTAACTTTGTCAAAGACAAATGTACTATAGTTGATAGCTCAACTGGTAGTACTATCTTTTAAGGTATTACGGAAGATAATATATATGTTTTCTATTTATTGCAAGATGCTAATAAAGCATGTAGATGCTTACTTGCCAAAAATAATGAGAGTCAACTATGGCATATGAGACTCGATCATGCAAATATGGACACAATTTGAAGACTATCCACGAAGAAATTGGTACGAGGCTTACAAGACATCACTTTCAAGAAGGATACAACATGTAGTGAATGTGAAAAGAACAAAGCTACCCGATCCATATTTACGTCCAAGAATGTTGTAAGTACCACTAGACCTCTATAATTACTGCATATGAATTTATTTGGACCCAGTAGATTTTCTAGCATAGGTGGTAATTTATATGCATTTGTAATAGTAGATGATTTTTCTAGATACACGTTGGTATATTTTCTCACACGCAAGAATGATGCATTGTCAGAATTCGTCTCTTTTTACAACAAAGTCCAAAATGAGAAAGGATTCATGATCACTCGTATTCGAAGTGATCATGGTGGCGAATTCAAGAACACAGAGTTTGAGCAATTTGTGACACATACGGTTATTTGTATGAGTTCTCCTGCCCTAGGACTCCACGACAAAATGGAGTTGTGGAACATAAGAATATGACTCTATCTGAAATGGCATGAGTAATGTTAAATTAGTTTAGTCTACCCAAGTATTTCTGGGCTGAAGCTGTCAATACAGGTTGTTATGTTCTCAATAGTGTTCCAAATCGACCTAAATTGAAGAAGACTCCCTATGAGTTATGGTTTAATAGAACACCCAGAGTATCTTATTTTAAAATATTTTTCAAATGGATGTAAAAAGTGTATTTCTTAATGTTTTTATAAAAGAAGAAATTTATGTAGCTCAACCTCCAGGATTTGTTGATTTCAAAAACCCTGACTATGTTTTCAAGTTGAAAAAAGCTTTATTCGGTCTGAAACAAGCCCCTCGTGCTTGGAACGATCGTTTAAGTTTTTTTTATTTGATAACGGTTTTTTAAAAGGTAAGGTTGATACTATACTGTTTATAAAGTCTTTAAAAGAAAATCTTCATTTAATTCAGATTTATGTTGACGATACTACTTTTGGATCTACTGATGAGCCTTTTTGTCATGAATTTTCAAAGTGTATGTAGAATGATTTTAGGATAAGCATGATGGGAGAACTCAAATTCTTTCTTGGACTGCAAATCAAACAAATCTATAATGGGACGTTCATCAATCAAGCCAAATACACAAAAGATTTACTAAAGAAGTTTGATTTGGAAGCCGTTAAATCCCTTGGCACTCCAATGGAAACTTCAACCAAGCTTGATATAGATGAACAAGGCAAACCTGTCGACATACGTAAGTATCGAGGTGTGATTGGTAGTGTACTTTATTTAACTGCTAGTCGTCCGGATATAATGTTTAGTGTTTGCTTGTATGCTAGATTCCAAGCTAATCCTAAGGAATCACACTTGTACGCAATTAAGTGTATCTTCTGATACCTTAAGGATAGTTCTTCTGTCGATTCATGGTATACATCCTTTGACCTAATCGGTTGTTCGGATGCTGTTTTTTTCTGGATGCAAAGTGGATAGAAAAAGTACTAACGACACATGTCATTTCCAAGGTAAGGCTCTAGTCTCTTGGTTTAGCAAGAAGCAAAATCCTGTTGCATTATCAACTATTGAGGCTGAGTATATCACCACAGGACATTGTTGTGCATAAATTTTATGGATGAAGCAAACCTTAGAAGACTTTCGTTTACACTACACACATATACACATTTTTTGTGACAACACCAGTACTATCAATTTGATTGAGAATCTTGTATGTCACTCTCACACTAAGCATATTGAGATTCGACATCATTTTCTTAAAGATCATCAAACAAATGGAGATATAAACTTAGAATATATAGACACAGAGAAACAATTAGCTGACATCTTTATAAAACTATTAGCAGAAGATTGTTTCAATTATTTACGTCAAGAATTAGGAATTTTAGATGTAAATAATATTAATTAATTCTATTTTATTAATTTTTTTTAATATGTAAAAACTGTTTTCGAGACAAGCCTACAAAGGGTCTATCTGTCACCATAGCTAAGGCTAAAGCAAAACAGTACTTAAGCATTCCCCTGTGAACTTTCGTTAGCTGGGACAGTACCCCTACAGCTAATCTGAGACTGTCGCTGCGTAACAAAATTTAATTCATAAAATAATGTTAATTATATTAATTAAAATTTAAAATTGCTTAACTTGGAATTAAATAATTGAAAAAGAATGATGAATACAAAGTGGCATTTATTTCGGCCCGAGTTATGTTGGTGTCGGGTGTTTTAAGTCAGAACCGAAGTTGCCCCCTTCTATTCATCACCTTCCTTCTCCAAACAGAACAGCAGCCGCAAGGACGAGCCCCAAAACCCTAGTTCTTCAACCGTTGATTCCTCCCAATTCCTTTGGAATTTCTCCTCCAAACTTTGGATTCGTGCGTGGAATCTCATTCTCTTTAACATACTTGATTTTTAGAAGGTATAATTTCCTCCTTTTCTTAGAAATTATGCCTAGAATTTACAATCCTTTCAAGAGAAAGAAGGCGATGGCTGGCGAAGAAGCCTCTCTTTGGATCCTATCCAAGGATCGCTCTTTTTGCCTGTCCAAACGGACGATGGAGCGTTCAACGAGTTTTTCTTCGAAACTCTTGAATAATCCTTATTGTGGTATATGGATTTTTCAATTCGCAACATATGCCCCTGCGCACTGATCAAGTAGACGATCTTTCCATCATATAAAACTTTCTTTGAAGCATTAAGATTGCACAAACTTGATACTCATTCTTTTCCTATTGCTACTAATGCTCTTCGACTATTTTACTGCAACTTTACCTTAGCCGATGACACTTCACTGTTATGAGCTGTGTCGTAGGCATTGATATTCAATTCACTGATGCCGACTTGGCAAAAATCCTAAACATTCTAAATAAAGGTACTCCGCTAGACGATATCACTGAATTTGAATTTCTTTTGGATACGACTTTAAACAGTTTCAAGAACTAACTCTGTGCTCCTGATCATGTCTATCCCGAAAAGTTCAAAGCTGCACATTTGAACTTATTCTTTTATGAATTATATTACATTGTCTATTCCACTCTCTTGCCCAAATCCACATCCAAAGATGATGTGACCACCATTGAAATGTCTTCACTTTATCATATTCGTAATAAGATTTCCCTTTTTGTCCTTACAATGATTATCCAGATGATGGTTCGATGTCGCGAGAGGAACAGAAACATTCTCTATGCGATGAACCATTCTATTATTTTCCAACACTTTGAGATCGATTTATCCACTTGTGCTCGTGATTCTGAGCTCAAGTATCTTCAGCTCTCTCGTCGCAATGCAGCTATCCCTCCTTCTCCTTCCACTGGACCACCTCCTCCACCTCATGATTACCTATAACTTTTGAGGGTATACACTAGCACTTATCTGTTATGCGGTATGATTAGCTGGATAAGCATAACTCTTTGTGAGCGTTTGTTACTGACACATTGAGGGAACGCGAGTTCCGAGATGCTAGTCGATTTTAGGCCCTTGCAAACACTTTTGCGGATCAATATTTTGCCCAGACTGGTCAGCATGCCAGTTCTCTTCTACGAGATCCTACTATTTTTGGCTACCGTTATGAGGATGAGGCAATTCATCACTTCTTTGAGCATGGTAACACTTATGACTGGTACCGTGGTTCTGGTACGACTCCATACCCTTCTTATGTAGCTGTCACTTCTTGGGCTGATCCTTCTGGACATGGTGGCGATGCTGATCGCAATAATGATGATTCTGTTTAGCAGCTGAGGATTTGATCTAGACGTTACTGTATTTTTTCTAGATGCTTTTCTGATTAGACTCTATTTTGGTTTATGTGTTCTTGGAAATGCTCCGACATTCCAAGATAGTAGTACATATATTTTTAGCACTTTTGTGACTGTTTGTTTAGTTGATGTATTTAAACTCTTTTTATTACTATACATTTTCAATTATTCAGTGTGTATTGTTTCTTTTTGTTATGCCCTTCTGCATTTTATGCTTAGCACTATCTATATTAGCTGATGCTTCATTCATAAAATTGCCTGTGAATTTATGTTATTTCTTTATTTATTCTCTGCATTTTTTCAAAAGTTTGTCTCTTATACTTGGATTGTGGGGGAGCTTCTCTCTTTGCAACTATTTTGTTAAGTGACAACGGGGGAGAAAAAGATATAACATCTTTTTTAGGACTATTTTTTTACCAAGAGGAACAGTACAGTACCATACAAGTATAAACAGTACAATGAACAATATTTTCATATTTATCAAGATGTTATATCAGTCAATGTTTGTTCATTATCAAAATGGAAGGGATTGTTGGCACATTGGTCATGGTCAAACCTAATTTTAATAATTGATCTAATCCTGTCTCGATATAAAGGCTACTTGGATGACTGTTGAGAACCGCTACTGCTACCGGTCAAGACTTGGAGCCATTTTGCCATTGGGTCTGTATTTTCTATATCAATGTATTTTTATAATTTATTGAGTCTAGGAAAACAATGTACACCGAGTCGTACTGGCAAATAGATTATCCCAAAATATTTTTAAAAATATTCCTTTGTTTTTGAAAATAAGCCCATTTACAAAAGCTCCAAACTGTATTACTTCTCATAAGCCCAAAACCTGATTTATAAAATCCTAACCAACCAATTCTGGACCAACAGAATTCGGACCGAGTATGGCCTGAGTTCAGTTAGTAGAACGTTGGGATTTGAACCTAGTCTCCCCGAAGTTACGGATGCTACGGCTATCTGCCGAGATTCTCTCAAGGAATTCTGCCCGAATTTTGCCCGAATTCTTCCTTTGGAAAACCTATAAATAGAGAAGAATTTCTACCATTTCAACAAACCAATTCATTTTTTCTTCTCTTCTTTCTAAGCCTACTACGGTCTTCTAAAGCCTTCTAAATTTTTCATTTTCAAATCCCAAGCAATCTAGAAGTTTCAGAATGATTGTAATCAGAGGCTTGATTGAAGATAGACACTTCACAATTTAAGTTGGTCGAATGCTTCAGATCAAAGCTCGTATTTGTAGAAGTTGCAAGAACTTCGCTTGAAAACTTGCGGTGTTTTTCCATAGTAGATTTCAACTGGAAGCTGGAGTTCTTCCGACTTGATTAGTCCTTATAAGAGGAAAACCAGTATACATCCTTGTGTTTGCGCTTTCTCTCTGCTCTCTCTTTTATATTTACATATTTGTGATATATATTCTGTGATCTTGCTACGAACGAATTTTTTAATAGCTAAATTTCTGCTGCCTACTCTATTCACCCCCTCTAGAGTATAGTGCTTTACGTCTCGTTCCTACAATTGGTATCAGAGCGGGTTATACAGGTAAAGCAAGATAATATTGCTATTATTTTTAGATCACTATATCATACATGGGAACTGTAAAATTCACAAGTGAAGGCAAGACCACAAACAGACGCCCACTGTTTGATGGTACCAACTACACATACTGGAAAACACACATGAGTTTCTTCTTGAAATCTTTAGACTTTGACCTATGGTCCATTGTAGTTAATGGCTATAAAAAGCCTCCCCGTGTTCTTGTTGATGGAAACTTTTTTGAGAAAGCATATGCAAGTATATTGACTCTGAAAAGAAATAGGCCAGTCTTGACCCACGTGCTATTAATGCTTTTTTTGTGCTTTAGATAGGACTGAATTTAACAGGGTGTCTACTTGCACAACATCCAATGAAGTGTGGAAACTTCTCGAAGTTACTCATGAAGGCATGACTCAAGTCAAGGAGTCAAAGATCAGTAGACTTAACCAAGAGTATGAGGCGGTCAAAAATGAAGCCAAACGAATCCGTCACTCAGATGTTTACAATCTTTCTGGATATTGTAAATCCTTTGTCTTCTCTAGGCAAGGAATACAATAGCCATGAGAAGATTCATAAATTATTTCGAGCTCTCACGAAGAACTGGATTCCAAAGGCTACTACATTTATTGAAGAAAACGACCTCACTACAATGTCTCCTGAAACGCTCATAGGAAAGCTACTCACTCACGAGCTGGAATATCAAGACTTTGAAGAAGTTGCACCAAAGGAGAAGTCAATCGCCCTCAAAGCTCAACATAGAAGATTTGTCGAAGAAGATTCTGACGACAGTGATTCTGATACTGAAGATCAAGCTCTCCTAGTAAATAAGTTCAAGAAGTTCATGAGATTCAACCGAAGAACAAAATATCACAATAGCAGTAATAACAACAATAAAGAAGATCTTATCGACTATGATTGCAAAAAGAAAGGACACATCATGAAGGACTATCCAATAACATCATCATAAACCAAGAACGGAAATAAATATAAAAAAGGGGTAACTGAAGAAATCTACATCCAGGAGATATGCTAACACAAGCATATGGCATGAAAGTGAAGCCAGCGACTTAGAAGATGATCAATCAGACGACACTAAAAATGTATGCTTAATGGCATATGAACAGGTAAACACTAGTCCCTTATTTGATACTCATGATGATTTTATATTTGAACAATTAGGTGAAGCCTTTAGCGACCTCTTAGGAGACTACAGAAAACTGCATAACAAATACCAGAACTTTAAGAAGGTACTCAAAGAGTTCAAAGGTGAAATAGGAAGACTTATCGACCTACTAGCTGAGATTAGAAGTAATGATATTTCTAGTGAGAAAGGTGAGCTTTTGTCACGACCCGCTTTTCTGGATACGAGTACGTGTCCAAGCCAGCCTATGCCGCAGTGTCGGCGGTAGAACGCTGTCAAGGCCATGATGCTCATAATCAAATAATAAGAAAACTTTATTTGCCCATTCACAAACTAAATTATTTTACAACATTTCAAAGTTTATATTTAATCCAAGTACATTGCCTCACAAAATAAAATAAATTAACTAATCTATCTAACTAATCTTCTAGGTTGACCTCAGCATACCCATGCCTCCCAAAATGCTAAAAGAAGCTGTGACTAACCTGAAAAATGTTGGTTTCCAGTCAGTCGTGGAATGAGTACATTCTAACAGTAGTTACAATAATTTAACAAAATCTATAAAACAGTAAATAATACTGATGTACATGATGAGTGGGTCAGCAGAGAATCATGGCAAGAGACATGTGAGTAAAAATATGAGAGCATAGCATTCAAGACAATGATGTAATTATGATAAACGACTGAAACAGGAACTGTAATATAGCAATACTACCTCTAACTAGTGTGTTGAAATACACTTTTGATATGTAAATGGCTAAGGGATAAATTCGGCACCCTGCACTTGATGTGTACGACTGCTATAAGACACGAATAGACAAATGGGATGTTTTCTACATGTCTACTAATGTATTTTCCCGTCCACTAGTACTCATGGATCCAAACAGGTCACGAACACGGTAAAATATTGGTCACGAACAACATGTAAAGAATCCATAACTACCATAACGTGTACCCATCGAGAATCAACAGAATATCAATGTAAAACACTACTAAATACATAAATCATAGAGATGATAAAATATGAAAACTATCAGAAATGTACTCGCCTGAGGTCCTTAGCTGATGAGATCGATACTACCAACCACTCAAATGAGCTACGAAAAGTCAACTCGTGCAACAGTCTCCGAGTGCTGAAACAGACATCACCAACATGTTTGGCATAAAAGAAATGTCTAAGAATGCCTACCCAAAAGTCTAATTCTGGATACAGGGGCAAAATCGTGATTTCGAGTCAAAATGATGTCCGTCATTGGACCCGCTTTGCACCAAAAAATGTGCCAGAGCCTATGCTCTCTAAAGTCAACAAAGTATATGTCTACGGTTCTGGTTTGACGATACGAACCCAACCGTATGTACAAAGTTGGATTCTGGCAGGCCGTACACAAATTCGACTGTTGGATCGGGTCACAAGCCCGCCAAAATAGCGTTCTGGTCGAACTTTTCAGAATTGGACCAAATTTGGCATACAAGACCAAAAAAACGATACGGTCCTGCTGGCACAAGTTACATCTCGAAATGATGAACGTGCACAAAGTTATGGGCTAGTTTGCAAAGAGACCGATATGGGATATCTCGACGGATACGTTTCGATTCCATCGCACACAAACAACGAAATCGAGTTCCGTTGAATCCCATACGTCTACGACATCCATACACGCCTTTCGACGCTCATAGGTTGTGACCACATCGTCCAGTTTGTCGAGACACACGCCGTATCAGGAGTTTTTCGAAAATCTTATGCTTTTAAAAATTGTTTTTTTCCTAATATTTGGAATTAAATTAATCCGCATATAAACAGTAAAAAGTTCATTGACAAAATAGGTTTTACAGTCCTATGGTTTGTCTACAAGGTTGTTCAAACAACATTTCTAAACCGTTCACAGGTCGACGAATAATGACCTTCAAACACTGGCAGTTGGACTATTTTAAGTCCTTTTTTGGGACAGCTTTTTCCTAGATTTTGTATTTATTTCACAAGTAGGTCATGCCATATTATATGAATCCCCTTGGTGGAAGTTGGAGAGGTTCAAGTAGGCTACACATAGAAATTTACGGATCGAGAAACCGTCGAGCGAGGAGGGAGAAAAGGGATGAGGAAGAGAGGTACCTAAGCAGCAAACTGCTTCGATATGCCTTGTCCCGCGCGGGCCAGGTGCATTTCTCGGCCACCGTCGGCTGTCTCTGGCTGCACGCGTTGACGGCCAGGTCGCCAGGAAGGGGGGGTACTGGTGTTAGGGAATCCTAGGGTTAGGGTATGAGTTTGCTCCTTCATCTCCCACTCTTCCTCGATCTATATAATAGGGCTCGGCTGGGCTTTGCTTTGTTGTGGGAATGGTTGGGGGTGGGCTGAGTATTTCATCTCGCGAGAATTAAAAATCATGCGAGATTTTATTTTTGTTTTGTTTGCTTTTCTTTTTCTATTTCTTTTCTTTTTCTTATATACAATTAGATTTGTATACTTTATCCCTAAAGCATGACTACATATATTTACATATACTATATATATATATTTTTTTTTAATATATATATATATATATTATTATTATTATTATTTTATATATATTTAATACATACATACATACATACATATATATATATATATATATATATATATATATATATATATATATATATATATATTTAATACATACATATATATATATATATATATATATATATATATATATATATATATATATATATATATATATATATATGTATGTATTAAATATATATATATATATATATATATATATATATATATATATATATGTATGTATTAAATATATATATATATATATATATATATATATATATATATATATATATATATATATATATATATATAAGACCGACCAAGACCGACCATCGCGGTCGCTGAAGGAAGCAGCGATCAAGACCGACCAATCAATGAGTCAGGAAGCAATGGACCCATTAGCGCCCTAACCAAAAAAAATGCATCCAAGAAGAACAAAAACAAACAAAAGCAGATGACAGCTAGGACTACCAGGTCCGTCTCGAAGCACAACCAACCCCACCCCTTTTCTCCATCTGATGCTTAACATCATCTCCTGGAATGTTAGAGGGCTCGGGAACAAATCGACGATGAACAGAATTCTCAGCCTCAAGAAGACTCAGCGTATTGACCTCTTAATCATTATCGAACCTAAAATCCCTCAAAAAAGACTTAAAGCCACTCAACTCAAGTTAGGCTTCCCGCACGCCATCGCGGGAGGCAACGACATCTGGATTTTTCTCGCCCAAGACTTCCAATTTTGCACCATCCAAGACTCTCCCCAGGCTCTTACTTGTTGGGTTGAACACCCGGCTCTCAAGTCCCGTTCCGTCATTTCCGTCGTCCATGGCAGTTGCGATATCCCTGTGCGCAGACTGCTCTAGGCAGACCTCTTGAGGATTCAGCCATATGGACTGCCGTGGCTTTGCATCGGCGATTTTAACACGATTGCTTGTATCGAGGAGAAGTCCGGTAGCCTCCCCCCCAAGCCAGCTATGGATGATTTCAACAACTTTACCTTTCACGGGAACCTCACCCCAATCCCTTTCCTCGACAGTACTTTCACCTGGTGCAACATGCAAGAAGGCCACAGGCGGCAGTATTCCCGACTTGATCGGGCGTTGATCAACGAAGGATGGTCCGACATGGGCCTAATCACCAATCTCTTCCATCTCAACTCCACCGAATCGGATCACTCCCCTCTTCTTGTCCAAATCAGAAGCAATCACACCGGCAACAAAAAAGTTTTCCGCTTCCTCAACTTTTGGCATCATCACCCTCAATTTCAGAACATCGTTGCTTCGGCATGGCATTCAGTCTTAGACATTGACCCCATGACCCGGATGGCATCTAAGCTCAAAGCCACTCGTAAGGCCCTATCATCCTGGAGCAAAGAGGCTTACGGCGACATCTTCCAGGCCATTCACGAGGCGGAGGACGACGTCACTCGCGCGGAGTCCACATTTGCCATTTCCAACTCCCCGGAGACCCGCTCATCCCTAAACCTAGCCAGAGCTCTTCTTAAATCTAGGCTGAGAGTGGAGAATAAATTCTGGAAGCAAAAAAGCCAGATTGACCTGGGACACCGATGGAGACCGCAATTCCAAGTTCTTCCATGCTTGTGTCAAAGGACGCAGAAACAAATTAAAATTATACCGGATTCTCGACGACAATGGCAACCTTATCGACGACCAGGCCGGGATCCAGGTCGCAGCCGTGAACTTCTTCTCCAGCTTATTCACCAAGGAGCGGGTCGCTAGAGACGAGACGCTATTGTCGGTCATCCCATCCCTCATTACCGATCATGACAACGAGACTTTGCTGGCCACCATTTATGAGGAGGAGGTCAAAGCCGCAGTCTGGTCCATTAACGAGCACAGTTCCCCGGGACCTGACGGGTTCAACGGCATTTTCTTCAGAGCTTGCTGGGACATCATTAAAAATGACTTAGTCGAAGTCACTATAGCCTTTCTCCAAGGGGCCAGATATCCTAATTCAATCTTCTGTGCCAACATCATCCTTATCCCCAAAAAAGACAATCCGAAAACCTTCAAAGACTTTCGTCCGATCAGCCTCTGCACATTCACCAACAAGATCATATCCAAGATTATCGCCAATCGGATGTTCGGTCTTCTCCCCAAGATCATTTCCGAAGAGCAAAGCGGGTTCGTTAAAGGCCGCAATATCACTGACAACATCCTTCTGGCGCAAGAGATGATCACGTGCATGAAGTTCCCGTCGAGAGGGGGAACGTTGCCATCAAACATGACATAGAAAAAGCATACGACCACCTAGATTGGCAATTCATGATCTGGGTGTTCAGGGCCTTTGGCTTCTCCGAAACTTGGATAGACATCATCTTCAGATCTATCAACAACGCGTGGTTCTCCACCGTGATCAACGGCCAGGAGGCGGGTTTCTTTCGTTCTACTCACGGGGTTAGACAGGGGGACCCGCTCTCTTCCACCATTTTTATTATCGCGGCCGAAGCTCTCAGCAGAAGCCTCAACAGCATGCCCGGCATGGCCGGTTTCAACCACTTCCACACCACCATCGGATGCCCTCTTATCACTCACTTGTCTTACGCGGACGATATCCTCATCTTCTCCTCTAGAGACAGCGGTTCGATTGAGGTTGTCTTGAGCACGATCGCCAGATACACCAACTGCTCCGGTCAGCGTGTCAACAACAACAAGAGCGTCATTTACACGCATCACAAAGAAGACAGAACACACTCTACCATGCTCGCCAATAAGACCTCTTTCAGAACGGCCTACCCCTCCTTCATTTATCTAGGTTGCCCGCTGGTGTACAGCAGGGCCAACTCCGGCATATATGACCAACTGGCAGACAAGATCCGCAAACTCATCACTGGATGGCACAACGCTACCTTATCCCCAGGAGGCAAAATGATCCTCATTAAACACGTTTTATCGTCCATCCCGATGTACATTCTAGCCGTCTGCTCCCCCCTATGAAGGTGCTCCACTCTCTAGAATCTCTCTTCGCCAAGTTCTTTTGGGGTCAGAACGATGGCAAAGACAAACATCACTGGACCGGTTGGGAGACGATGGCTAAACCCACTGGAGAAGGTGGTCTAGGCTTCTGCAGACTCGCCCACATCGTGGATGCATGCTCCTCTAAGCTATGGTGGAAGTTACGCACCGAAACCTCCTTATGGACGAAGTTTATGAGAGCCAGATACTCTAGATTCTGCCATCTGTCAGAGCCTAACACTAACAACAGATCCTCGCCATCTTGGCGCCGTATTACTCGGGGGCGCACTGCCGCTGAACCTCTGATCCGTCTCCAATTGGGGAACGGCAGCTCCCAGGCCTGTCGGGAGCGGTGGTTAGGAGCAGAGATCATTCAGCCCAACATTCTTACTCCTGAGGGGTGCACCATTAGAGACCTATGGGAAGGCAGTTCCGGTTGGAATTGGAGGAAGGTCAGAGATTGGCTTGGTCATCCGGCGGCCACCAGTCTTCTTGCTGCGAATATGCGAATTTCCGACACACCCGACTCTTGGAGATGGTCCCCTAACCTTAGTGGGACATTCAGTTTGGCCTCCGCCAGACGTATAGCCAGAGGCAGCGGGGTGCAGAACATTGTCTATGCCAATTTTTGGCAGGCTTGCATCCCCATCAAATGGTCCATCCTAATCTGGCATGCTCTTCGTCGCAAGATTCCGACGGACGACATCATCAGAACATTGGGATTCAGCCTCGCCTCCAGATGCCACTGCTGCGAGGAGCACAACTTGGAATCCGCTAAGCACGTCCTTCTTTCGGGGGAGCTGGCCGCAGGCACTTGGTCCAAGCTTCACCATAGGCTTAGTATGGGTCAACCGACCGGGGCTTCTATGATCTCTTGACATCCTGGTCCCGTTCCCACGGGCATCAGATCGTAGCAACCGCTGACATTTGGGTCCTTTGGAAAAATAGGAACAAATTCTGTTATGAAGGGCGCCAACTCCCCCCTCCTCAGTTGTACACAGAAGTCATCAGACAATGCTTCAAAGTGAGGAGGCGTTGCTCTCACGTCTCCAACTTGTTCTGGGAGACCCTGGCCTAGGCCGCTTCTTCCCCCCCTTTTTTGTTAGCGTGTGCGTTCCGCGCCTTTTGTTTTCTGTTTCTTGGTCGCGTTAGCGCGCTTACTTGTATAGGCTTCGGCATTTTGCGCCTATATTTTCAATAAAAGTCTGCTTTCATTATATATATATATATATATATATATATAAAATATATATATATATATATATTATTTTTTTTACTCAAACCAGCAACTTTATTGAAATATTCGAAGTGCATAATACAAAAGATGGAACTATCCAACTCCAAGTTGATGCCAAATCACAGGGAGAGACGGATTGTGCTTGCAGCGCTTCTATGCTTTCCCAATCTGTCGACGAGCCTCATGCACTAGCTTATTCACAGAATAATTGTACTCCTCATATCGCCATTTATTCATGTTCTTCCAAGTCACCCAACACACCGCAGCTACCATAATCTCCTTAAGATGGATGTTCGGCCTCCTCCACCATAATGCAAAGTCTGACCTTCTTGATATGATCTGGAATTCAGATTGAAACTGGCGCCATACTTGAACAACCATGTCTCCTTTACTGAATATGTGATGTGTTGTCTCCACATTAGGGTTTACACAACAATGACATTTCGATACTAAATGAAACCCCATTGTTTGAACATTATCATCAGTGGGTAATTTGTTATGCAATATACGCCATAATAGGATAGACCACTTGTAGGGAATACAAGAACTCCAAATGTGCTTAAACTGAGATCATATAGGGTGCGGGACACGAGTTACCTTCCAAGCTTCTGCTACTGAAAACTTCCCTGTAGACGTAGAAGACCAAGCCCATTCTCCCGAAGCCAATAAAGTGATATGATGATTAGCCAGCTCCCGACCTTGCAATAACCTTCTCGAAAGATGAGAGCATTTCTGGGGCTCACCAGCTGAATCCAAGTCCTAAAATTTACAATACCTTGCTTTGATGAAGCGCTGCCATAATCCTTCCTGGGTCTTCAGTTTCTACCATAATTTAACTGTGAAAGCATCCATCGTGTCTTTTAATGCTCGTACACCCAACCCCGCTTCCTCGATCGGTTGTGCCATTGAACTCCAACTTGCCCATATATGCTTTTGCAAACCATCATGTGAACCCCAAAAGAATCGGACAAACATATTCTCCAACCTATTCAGGACAGCCTTCGGGGGATTGCAGGCCGTAATCGTGTACATCGGGATAGATAGCAACACTGATTTCAGCATTGTTAGCTTTCCTCCATACGATAGAATTTTTTGTTGCCAACCTTCCAAGCGCCCTCTAATCTTTGCAATGAGATCTTCATATAGCATGGTTGTTCGAACGCCGACTACCATAGGACAACCAAGGTAAGTGAAAGGGGGTTGTTTGATCTCAAACCTAGTTATATAATGTAGCTCCTCCTTCCTGTCAAATGACGGCATTGTGTATATGGATGATTTAGAAACATTAATGGCCTGGCCTGACGCTCTTTCATACCTCCTAAATACTCCATAAAGTAGTTGAACCAAGCGTATATCTCCCGCAGAGAATAATAACACATCATCTGCGAATGCCAAATGGGTAATAGCAGGGCAACCACTCGGTGCATAATAATGCTTGAATGAAGCATTATCCAGAGTCTTATTTAAGTTTCTAGACAAAACTTCAGCAGCAATAATAAATAACGCTGGTGAAAGGGGATCACCTTGCCGAACTCCTCGAAAAGCTTTGAGGAATCCTGAAGAAATTCCATTTATAATTATGGAGTACCAAAAATTGTTAATTAGTCGAAACACCATACTAATCCAACTTTCAGCAAATTCGAATCTCCGCATAAGTCTAATCGATCATACGCTTTAGCCATGTCAAGCTTGATTGCAATATTACCCCCTCTACTATTGGTATTCATCAGGCTCAACATTTCTTGAGCTAATAAGATGTTGTCGACAATCTCTCTACCCCTAACAAAACCACTTTGTTCGGGAGAGATGATTCTAGGAAGGATTGGTGCGAGTCGTAGAGCCAACAGCTTTAAAATAATTTTATTAAACACAGTACATAAACTGATTGGGCAAAATTTAATCATGTACCTGGGATTATTGTGTTTAGGGATCAGAACTAAAGCTATGCTCGTGATAGCTTTTGGCAGCTCAAAGCCTGCCATGAATAGTGAGATAGCTTCAACAATGTCATCCATAATGATTGGCCAACACACCACAAAGAAAGCAACTGTAAATCCATCTGGTCCTCCCGCACTATTGGTATCCATGTTTTTAATAGTGTCTAAAATTTCTTCCTTCGTCGGCTCAGCAGTTAGGGTTGCATTATAATCCTCAGAAAGAAGATGGGGAATGGCCTCCAATAGCGCAGCATCTTCTTCAACTCGAATACTTTTGTATTGAGCTTCATAATAAGTGTTTGCAACATGCTGGATATCCTTTAACTCAGTTTTGGTGCTTCCTTCCTCATCTATAATGTGGCGAATGTGCAATTTATGCTGTTTGCTATTAACACACTCATGGAAATACTTAGTATTCCGATCACCTTCAATATCCCATAGAAGTCGCGCCTTCTGTTTCTAATAGGAATCCACATATGTATGTTGTTGCTTCAACACTGCTGTAGACCTGTCCAATTGCATTCTTTTCTCCCATGACCTATCTCCTTCAAAAGCTAACTCATCGGCTAAGACTTGATCCTCCGCAGCTTTAACTTCCTGGAAGATATCACCAAACTTTTTATGACTCTACTGAGAAAGAGCTGTTCGACAAGTAGCCAGCCGAACACAAACACGAACCAGACTATTAGCATGAGTAGTTGAGTTCCAAGCCTCCTGCACCAGCTGCATAAACCCCTCATGTTTCGTCCAGAAATCAAGAAACCAAAATGGTCTCCTTCCCCCATCCTGTTTGGTCGCCAATTTGATTAGTAACGGTGCATGATCTGACTCAGCCCTGTTCAGATGCTCCTCCTTCGACAAAGGGACAAGAGCAAGCAATTCCTGAGTAACCATCATTCTGTCCAGTCTCGAGCCTCTCCTCTGCCCAAATTTGGATTTAAACTAAGTGAATCTACTCCCTATTATAGGGAGGTCAGTAAGGCCAGCAGCTAGTTGAAAGTTTAAGGACTCCTGGATTGATATTTGGCAAGGTAATCGACCCCCAACCTTCTCATCAGTCCCTGATATAGCATTAAAATCTCCTCCTACTGCCCAAGGAATAGCGTATGTAGCCCAAAGGTTAAGAAGCCTATCCCACATGTCCCGACGGCACTCTTTCTTATTATGGCCATGCACAAATGAAAACATTACTTCAGACAAGGAAAATTCATTTTTAAAGGCAATGGATACTGCCTGATCAAATGAATCCAACAGAGAAATAGTGCACCCTGACTTTACCAAAACCTAAATATTACCCTTATCATTAGAAAAACCCTTATCAAAACCAAGCTTCAGTTGAAAATGTAGCAGCTTTGAGCTATCTACTTTAGGCTCCAAGATAGCCAACAATTGAACTTTGTTCACCCGACAAATATTTTGAAGTCTTTTAAGAGCCATCTTATTTGCAACCCCACGAATATTCCAACACATGATGTTAAACATTATTAGGGAGTAGGGTTTTGTAACGCCCCAGAACCAGAATACTAGAGAGCGGAAGCGTACATAGCCAGCTACGTATATTGAAGTGCAACCCACCTCGCTATACGGTCACGGCTGTCTAGATATATGAAGGTTTAACTACAAGCCAACAGTCTCCTATGGTCATGAACAAGCCTATTGTCTCAATCTCAAGCAAGCAATAATAGCTACAAGATGTCAGAGCACCAAATATATAATAGCAAGGTGTCCCATACATTACATATTGGATGATCATGAAGCTAGTCGTACAAAATGTCAAGACTAGCAAGGGTTCAGTCGTACATGATCAACCCTAGGATCTGTCAATCATGTTACAGCCCGTAGGCAGACAGTAAATAAAGATGCAATACGAGCTAACACGTGCTTGCCGGCTAAACGTCTCAAAAGAATAATTTTTATAATAAAGTGGGAGGACAAAAAGAAATCCACTCGTTGCCAGGGTTACGCCTGGTGGTCACCATCTGGCTGGAAGACAGGTGGATCCTCTGGTACTGCTCTAATATCTGGCCACACAAAACCAGCTGGGCCAGACCCCAAAAAGAGCAGGTGCCATAAAGGAGGCTTCACTTAGAAACTAAAACCAGTATATCACAATAGAATATTAAAGATAATAAATAAAGAACTGATAGTAATAGAGATAACAACAGTAAACTGAGTACGAGGAAACCATTCAAGTAGCCAGGTCGCAACCCTTAAACCAAACAAGGACCGGGGTTGCAGCCCTTCACCTGAATAGAAATCTATCTTAAATACTATTGGTACAGTAAAGATATCAAACGAAGAGAGGACACCGAACTGCTCCGGGAGCCAGGTTACAACCCTTAAACCAAACAAGGACCGGGGTTGTAACCCTTCGCCTGAACAGAACTGGACCTCCGATCTTTATTGCTAAGGCCAGTATAAATAATTTGGTATTAAGGTAAGGTAAAACATGACGAACATGGCATGGGATTGCAATAAGACAATAAACGAAGAGAGGATATAGAACTGCTCCGGGAGCCAAGTTGCAACCCTTAAACAAAACAAGGACCGGGGTTGTAACCCTTCGCCTGAACAGAACTGGACCCCCGATCATTATTGTTAAGGCAAGCATCAATAATCATGTCATGTCACAATCTTGCACAGGATCAGGATAAGACTAAGCTGAAATAAACTCCATCCAATCAATCACGACCAATCAAGAGTACGGCTTTATACTTTTAACTAACTA
Organism: Iris pallida; assembly: GCA_029216955.1. Lineage (NCBI taxonomy): Eukaryota > Viridiplantae > Streptophyta > Magnoliopsida > Asparagales > Iridaceae > Iris > Iris pallida. Next base: position 26,346,297 of record JANAVB010016195.1, read on the forward strand.
GGGTTATCACAGGCCTCGTTATTAGCAAGATGCAATGAGATTATCCCAACTGCCACAAGCCCTGCAGACCATCCGGTTATCCGGGTCGAATGTCCGTTTATGAAGAATACAACACGTGACTGTGTGTTGGAAATGTGCCCTACTCGTCGGTAGGCTACAAGTCCACTTAATGCGTCCAGATAACGGGATTGCCTGTAGTTAAAATTTTTTTCATGTATACTAAATTATTCTAGTTTATTAGCCTTAGTCAATTACTGTAGGTATCCCTGACTGTGGTACTCAGGGATCCCTATCCTAGACATGATGCATGACAGTACTGGTTTATTTTGTACAAACACAATCACCCGCAGTGTCTAGGCCATTCAATTCTGTCATGACATGCTAGCCGTCGCAACAGCATTCGAGATATATATCATATCAAATTCACTGTCAAGAGTGCGCCACGACGGGTCACCATTATATCATGGAACATATTTAAAATTAACATTTAACCTGGTATAAGCGTATATGCAATAACTAAATATAAACAGGGTGCAAGAGTGTAGAGGAATCATGTGACTCAGGAGAGACGGGGCATAACTTCCATATACAAACTTAAAATGAGGTGCTCCAGAGATATTCGGAAAGGCAAGACAAAGATCTAAAACTTTCATGTTTTAAGTTTTTCGAAATTTTGGCTAGAAAATAGCTAAACTTGGCAAAAACAGTCATTCTGTGCACTTTTTACGCCAAAAATTCAATTATGCGTAAAATACGCAAAAGGGGAGGGTTCCAGCATAAAATTTCACATTCTGGGTACCATCCAGCGTAAAATACACAATTTTAGGGTTTCCTGCGTAAAATCTTACATTCTGGGTGCTATCCAGCATAAAATACACAATTTTAGGGTTTCTAGTGTAAAATCTTATATTCTGGACACTATCCAGCGTAAAATATGCAATTTCAGGATTTCCAGCGTAAAATCTTACATTCTGGACAGTATCCAGCGTAAAATACGCAATTTCATGGTTTCTAGCGTAAAATTTTATATTCTGGACACTATCCAGCGTTAAATACGCAATTTCAGGGTTCCCAGCGTAAAATCTTACATTCTGGATGCTATCTAGCGTAAAATACGCAATTTCAGGGTTCCCAGCGTAAAATTTTACTCAGTCGACATAAAAAATCCAGAAAACTTGTTTTGGCCATAAAAACTTTATTTTAACTCGAAATGAGGTGAATCAAAAACCAAATTCACACGAAATTTCGTGCTCTTGCTCATGGAACTATTAGTTTTCGAAAATAATAAGTTTTAGTAGATCAAAACCAAGAAAAACTCCATGAACTTATGAAACCCCAAAGTTATAATGTAGATCTAGAAGAATCTATCCATAAAAATAAAAAACTCCAAGTTCTAAAGAGGCTTATAATCATGTAAAGAAGAGAATGGCATAATAAAACTTGAGATCCATCATAAAGGAAGTTGCACTTGCCTAGGGCTCTTGGGTGTAGGTAGAGAGTAATGGTGAGAAAGAAGAAGTGTGAATGAGGAGAGAGAAAGAGTGTTGGGTTAATAAATGGAGATGGTGGTGGTAGGTAAGGGTTCTCCCCTTGGTTCATGATGAACCAATAAGCAACCCAAGCTGAACCAAGCCAACCCAAACAAGCCGAACCAAGCCAGGAGACATACAATACGAGTCAGATACGTACACGTATTCCAAAATACGTAATTATGAACTATGGTCATCACAACTCTACCCACCTTAAAAGAATTCCATACTCGGAATTTTATTAAGAGGCTAGAGAGGCAATGACAAGCTATATTCAAGCAATCTACCATGTAATCATTCATTTCAAGCAAGGAATTTAGAGCATAAGGCATAAGAAAGACATTATACCTTACGAGTCAAACAGGTCGGGATATCACGATCGGATATCATCCTCACGCTCCCACGTTGACTCACCTAAGGAGTGATGACCCCAAGCAACACGGACTAACTTGATAGTCATGTTCTTGAGTATCTTCTCTCTTTGGTCCAATATGGATACGGGCCTCTCCTCATACGAAAGGTTAGTACCAACAACCAATTCCGAATGATCCAGGATATGGCTCGGGTTCGGGATATACCGTCACAGTTGGGATACATGGAACACGTCATGCACCTCACTCAGAGATGGCGGAAGAGCGAGACGATAGGACACATCTTCTACTCGCTCCAGGATATCGAACGGCCCTATATACCTAGGACTAAGCCTTTCTCGTACGCCGAAATGAATGACACCACGGTTAGGCGAGATCCTAAGGAATACATGGTCGCCGACAGAAAATTCAAGGGGACGCCGATGAGAATCGGCCCAATGGCGCTGACGATCTTGTGCAACGCGAAGATGATCTCTGACTCTCCTGACCACCTCAACTGTCTGAGTGATCAACTCGGGACCAAACATCTATCTTTTTCCAACATCATCCTATGCTAGTAGGGATCTGCACTTCCTAACATACAGTGCCTCGAACGGTGCCATCTGGATACTGGCTTGGAAACTATTATTGTACGAGAACTCCACCAGGTGCTGGTGATCTTCCCACGAACTACCGAAGTCGAGCGTACAAGACCTTAACATATCCTCAAGAGTCTGGATTGTGCGCTCCGACTGACCATCTGTCTGCGGGTGATAATCTGAGCTGAACTGGAGGTGAGTTCCCAAACTCTCTTGCAGACTATGCCAAAAGTACGACATAAATCTTAAATCTCGGTCCGAGGTGATACTGACTGGAATACCGTGTAGCCTGACAATCTACCTGAGGTACATCCCTGCTAGCTGAGCCATCGACTGACCAACTCTAAATGGAAGAAAATGAGCCACCTTCGTGAGCCGATCAACTATAACCCATATAGCATCTCTACCGGTTGGGGACCTAGATAATCCAGTCACGAAATCCATGGTTATATGCTTCCACTTCCATTATAGAATTGGCAAGGGCTGAAGAAGTCCAGCTGGCCTCTGATGTTCAGCCTTGACTTGTTGGCAAACCAAACACCGAGAGAGAAACCGAGCTATCTCCCTCTTCATGCCATTCCACCAAAAGTGCTGACTGATATCTCGGTACATCTTCGTGCCACCGAGATGAATTGAATACTGAGAACTGTGAACTTCCGCCATGACTTCTTGTCTGATATCTCTACTGGGTACACAAAGACGCTTACCATGTCGAAGTGTACCGTCTTCATGGATAGATAACTCTGGTCTTCGTCCTGTCTCAGACTCTGCTCTGAGTCGCTGAAGCTTGGAGTCTGCTGACTTCGCCATCCGGATCCTCTCGACTATAGTGGACTGAACTTGCATGCTGGCCATCAATGCCACACTGGAAGGGAGGACAACTTCTATACCCATTTTCTGAAGATCGGCTAACAGCTCTGGTTGTGCTGTTAGGAAATAAACTCCGGCTCTCCTGCTCAATGCATCTGCAACGACGTTGGCCTTCCCAGGATGATACTGCAGATTGATATCATAATCCATAAGCAGCTCTAGACATCTCCTCTGACACATATTAAGATCCTTCTGAGTGAACACATACTTCAGGCTCTTATGATCGGTGAAAATCTTCACCCTATCTCCATATAAGTAGTGTCTCCAAAGCTTAAGTGCAAACACTACTGCTACCAGCTCCAAGTCATGGGTTGGGTAATTCCTCTCATGATCATGAAGTTGTCATGACGCATAAGCTATTACTTTCCCATGCTGCATCAGAACACATCCTAAATCTCGGCCTGAAGCATCATAATACACTGAGAATCCTCCGGTCCCATCTGGAAGCGTAAAAATAGGAGCCGTCATCAAGCCTCGCTTCAACTTTTCAAAAGAATCCTGACATTCTGCTGTCCAAGCAAACTGCACATCCTTGCGGGTCAACTGGGTCAATTGCGCTGAAATCCGAGCAAAGTCTGAAACAAATCGCCGGTAGTAGCCGACCAAGCTAAGAAAACCACGAATTTCTGCCACTGTGCTAGGTACCGGCCACGTTTCAATGGCCACGATCTTCTGGGGATCCACTTCTACTCCTCTTCTAGTGATGATATAGCCCAAGTACGAAATGCGATCGAGCCAGACCTCACATTTACTAAACTTGGCATACAACTGGTGCTCTCTGAGAATCTGGAGGACAACTCGGAGATGCTACTCATGCTCCGCTTCACTCTTGCTGTAGACCAGGATGTCGTCTAGGAATACAATCACGAACTGATCCAAATAAGGCATAAAGATACGATCTATTAGGTCCATGAATACAGTCGGCGCATTGGTTGCTCCAAAGGACATAACAAGGAACTCCAAATGCCCATACCGGGATCTGAAAGCTGTCTTCGAGATGTCCTGCTCTCTGACTCTGATCTGATGGTACCCTGACCGTAAATCTATCTTCGAGAATACTGCTGCTCCTCTGAGTTGATCAAACAAGTCATCTATCTTTGGGAGAGGATATCTGTTCTTGATTGTGTGACGCCCCAGTCCCAAAATACGTAGGACCAAGTACGTAAACATGCCAGCTGCACATATACGAAGAATACTCCAATATATGGAATCTTCATATATGCACATAAGCTGTAAGTAAAATAATAACAGGCCAGAATAACATATCTAATCTCATCACAGCTCAACACAAAAGGTAATAGAGTCCAAATAAATAAATAAGAGTATCCAAAGATAGCCGGGTGAACATATTCACTCCAAACAACTATGAAAAATAGTCTCACAAGATCGGAGTCCAACCTCCGCAAAACAGAAAGAAATAAGATGTAAAAATAATGTCCACTAATGTCTCAAATATAGAATGAACTAGAAATCAGTAGTGACTGCCTCGTCATCGATGTAAGATGGGTCCAGTGCCGCTCCGTACTCCTGCGGAAAGTCGTCTAATCCTGGAAAGATAACCAGGTCCTCAGGGGACATAGCAAGATACAAGAAAACACCATGCCATATAAACTGTGATAATATAATATAAAGAAAAAGGGATGCATGCAATAGGGTGCCTACCAGTTCTGTAGTGACAATGCAGTTAAGAACAGACCTTCAACGCATGGGTATCTGGCTCAGTAGTAGTAACTCAGGTGTGGCCCCATCAGGATACCAGGGACCTCAAAGCATAACATTCCTCGAATGTCAAAGGCCAGCAGTATCAATAGTAGAAAAGTACATAAGGACCCATACGTTAAGGAAACTGTTCTCCCCATCCAATGCCTAGTAGGGTCACATCCATGACTCATGAGCCTCTAGTAACTGCCAAGTCTTCTAGCATGTAATTCTATTGGCAGTTACTCCTATCCGTCGCACGCACCGTACGTATCGGTGGCCAGCCGACTACGCAGATATGTGTCCTATATATGACTCACATCATGTGATACAACAAGTGTCAAGGCCATATGAGATATACTAATACCTCAACATCAGTGGGTGGTTAATAAACTAGGTCAATGCAAGAGAAAAATAAATAAGCAAAAAGAACGACCGATAGAGTCGCTTGCACCCAAGTGTGACTTAGACGCACAGTTTTATAATATCAAGAAAAGAACTGCTAAAAATAACAACTGAAAATAAGAATATAATAATCACAGAGTAAGGTGGCAAGGTATCTTTCCTGCAGTGCGAGAATGGCAAATCCAAGAGTAGCAAGTGTCAGCACCAAAATTTACAAATCACAGATGACTCCAGATGCTGAAACAAACAACAAAAATGATCTCGGTGAAGAAGATATACCTAGGAAACGCCTGTCCAAAAGTCAAATTCTGGAACTGGGGCAAAATCGTAATTTCGGGTCAAAACGATGTCCGCCGTTGGACTCGCTTTGCACCGAAATGTGTGCCAAACTCTACGGTCTCTAAAGTTGTCAAACTATATGTCTACGGTTTCAGTTTGAGGAAAGGAACTCAACGGTATGTCCAGTTTTGGATTCCGATGAGCCGTGTATAAATTTGCCCGTTTGAGTGGGTCGCGGGCCCGCCAAAAATGGGTCCCGATTCGACCTTCTCAGAATCGAACCAAACTTGGCACACAAGACCAGAATTTCGATCCGAACCTGTTGGCGTAAGTTTCGTCTCGAATCGATGACTGTACGCAAAGTTGTGGACAAGTTTGCAAAATACCGATACGGGGTATCTCGACGGATACGCGTTGATTTCGTCGCGCACACACAACGAAACTGAGTTTCGTCAGTTCCAACATGTCCGCGACGTCCATACGTGCCTTTCGATGTGTATAGTGCGCGACCACATCGCCCGATTTGTCGGGGCGCACGTCGTATCAGAGAAAATCTTCTGAAATTTACTATTTTGAAAACAGTTTTTCACACAAGTTTAACCTGGATTTAATTCTTGCACAGTAATTGAAACACCGATCTACCTATTGCATTTTAGTCTCGATTATGTTGTCTTCACACGTGTTTAATTAGTTTTACAAAACTGTCGAAGAATCACCAAAAATTTGGCTTCCAATTATGGGTTTGGGACTGCCTCCTATACTGTTTTTCCTCTAGTTTTTCTCGAGAATTTGAATCGATTTCTCGATTCACTCATTGGGTCTTCCCAGGTTCTACCCAGAGGGGTTTGTAGATGGTTATGTGGTCGTTACCTACGAGGCGACGGATCGAGAAATCATTGCAAAACAGGGAAGATATACAACTCGAAAATCTGTACCTGGAAGTACGGAAACAGGGAAGTCTTCTCGCTTGTCTGTCGAGTTGGGGTGCTTCGCAGTGGCGCGATGGTTGTCCAGCGAAGACGACGAGTAAGGGCGCACGCATGAAGACGAGGGGTTCAGGCGAAGGTGGCAATCGAATTGGTGTGGGTTAGGGTTTTGGTTTTTTTTTGGCGGAGCAGTATATATACTGCTGCCGCTGGCTTCTATTCTTATTAGGATTAGGTGTCAATGTGGGGGCTCGATTTATGAGTATGGCAGCAGTTGCTGCTAACCCATTTGTTTTTGGGTTGAGGTGGACCGACCCCATGTGGGTTGGTCCCCTCCCCTTCTTTATTATTATTTTTTTTACTCCAAACAATGGCTTGCATGCAAACCTGAGCTCTCAGCCGCTCAGTCTTGGCCCGCCCCTTGCCTGGGTGTGGCCGAGCCCACCTTATATTTATATTCTTTTTTTTTACCATTATCACTATATATATATATATATATATATATATATATATATATATATATATATATATATATATATATATATATATATATATCAACTATACGTATATATAATTTTAGGCTAGTAAAAAAATTTCTAAAAAAATAAAAATAATTTCTAATAATCCTAGAATTTATTATTCCTTATTTAATAGTAATACTAACATGCACACATATAATATATACACACATGCACTTAATTATATTAATAAGCTAGTAGCAATAACTTTATATTTAATAAGATGTATAAAATATTAATTAATTTATAAAAATCAATTAAAAAAAACATGGGGGTTTACATCCTACCAAACTTAAAGAAAATTTTATCCTCGAAATTAAGCTAAGGTCGGGGTGTCGAATGCAATGCAAGGAATGTAATAGCACTTAAAATGCAAGACATACCTTCGCCTTCGAACAACTGCGGGTAGCGGTTTCGGATGTCGTCCTCGTGCTCCCAAGTAGACTCCCCTGGCGAGTGATGCTTCCATGCCACGCGAACCAATAAAATAGATTAATTCCGCAACACCTTCACTCGGCGATCGAGGATACCTACTGGTTGCTCTTCGTACGACAAACTCGGTCCAACTGTGATCTCGGAGTGATCGAGCACATGATTGCTGTCCGCCACGTACCTCCTCAGCTGAGGTACATGGATTACGTCATGTACTCCCTCCAACGACGGTGGCAAGGCCAATCTATAGGCAACCTCTCCAATACGTTCCAAGACATCGAAAGGTCCGATGTACCTTGGACTCAGCTTGCCACGTCCTCCGAATCGAATCGTGCCTCTAGTGGGGGATATCTTCAAGAACACATGGTCACCCTCTTTGAACTCCAAGGGTTGACGATGATTATCTGCCCACTACTTCTGACGATCCTGCGCTGCTCGCAGGTGGCCCTGTATTTTCTTTACTGTCTCCACTGTGCTCAAGACCAACTCGGGACCCAATTGCTGTCGCTCTCCTATGTCGCTCCAACAAACAGAAGACCGACACATCCTACCATACAATACTTCAAACGGAGCCATCTGAATGCTCGCTTGATAGCTATTGTTGTAGGAAAACTCAACAAGATGGAGATGGTCCTCCCATGAACCGCCAAAATCAAGCATGCACGCTCTCAACATATCCTCTAGCGTCTGTATGGTACGCTCTGACTGACCGTCTATCTGCGGATGGTATGATGTGCTAAACTTCAATCGAGTGCCCAAACTCTCTTGCATACTCCTCCAAAAGTATGAAGTAAATCTCGAGTCACGGTCCGACACAATACTAACAGGCACACCATGCAATCTCACAATCTGCTCTATATACATCTCTGCCAATACCTCTGTCGACTGGCCCACTCTAAAAGGTAAGAAATGGGCAGACTTCGTAAGTCTATCCACAATCACCCATACTGCATCACGTCCTCTAGGACTCCGGGGAAAACTCGTGACGAAATCTATAGTAATGTGCTCCACTTCCACTCGGAAATGGGTAGTGGCTGCAATAATCCGGCCGTCCTCTGGTGCTCCGCCTTCACTTCCTAACATACCAAGCACTTGGCAATGAAACGAGCTATCTCTCGCTCCATTCCGTGCCACCAATAATACTGTCGTAAGTCACGATACATCTTGGTTCCTCCGGGATAAATAGAATATGCTAAACTGTGAGCCTCTGTCATCAGCTCCTGTCGTAGCTCTCCATTAGGAACATAAATGCGATCACCACATCGCAATGTCCCATCGGGATGGATCCTCAATCCCGTCTGCTCTCCTGCTTTAGTCCTCTATTTCAGCCGTCGAAATCTAGCGTCATTGGGCAATGCTGCCTTGATGCGCTCTACCAATGATGATTGTACTTGGAGGTTGGCTAATACGCCATCGACTCCAGGCAATACTACCTCAATACCAAGCTGCTCCAAGTCTTTAATCAACTCCTTCTGTGTAGTCAAAAAGTGTGCCATGGGCTTACGGCTTAATGTGTCTGCCACGACATTAGCCTTGCCCGGATGATAGTGTAGCTCGATCTTGTAATCCTTCATCAACTCCAACCAACGTCGTTGTCGTATATTTAACTCTTTTTGTGTGAACACGTACTTGAGGCTCTTATGATCAGTATAGATATCAACCTTCTCGCCATACAAGTAGTGTCTCCATAGCTTCAAAGCAAAGATAACCACTGCGAGCTCTAGATCGTGGGTCAGATAATTCTTCTCGTGCACTCTCAACTGTCGTAATGCATATGCTACTACACGCCCGTGCTGCATCAATAGACATCCTAATCCTTTCCCGGATGCGTCACTGTAGATCACGAATCCTCCCGGGCCTGATGGTAGTGTCAAGATCGGTGCTGTGGTCAATCGCTTCTTCAACTCATCAAAAGTGGCTTGATACTCGTCTGTCCATACAAACTCCTGATCCTTGCAAGTTAATCGAGTCATAGGCCCCGCTATTCGAGAGAAATCTTCCACGAACCGCGGTAGTAACCCGCAAGTCCGAGGAAACTTCTCACCTCAGAAGCTGATGTGGGAGCGGGCCATGATTTGACTGCTGTGATCTTCTCTGGGTCTACTGATATACCATCACCCGTAACAATATGACCCAAAAATGATACCTCCTTGAGAAAGAAGTCACACTTGCTAAGCTTCGCGAAAAGTCGCTCATTCCTCAATGTTCCCAAAACTATCCGTAGATGCTGCTCATGTTCCTCTTGACTCTTGGAGTAAATCAAGATATCATCTATAAAAACTACTACAAATTTGTCCAAGTATTGGTGAAAGATCTTGTTCACCAAATTCATAAAGATTGCGGGTGCATTGGTCAAACCGAAAGGCATGACCAAGAACTCGTAGTGTCCATACCTTGATTGAAAAGCCGTCTTTACAATGTTTTCCTTCCGAACCTTCAATTGGTGATAGCTCGATCGTAAGTCAATCTTGGAGAATACTTTTGCTCCACTCAGTTGATCGAATAGATCGTCTATACGCGGCAAGGGATACTTGTTCTTTACCGTCACCGCATTCAATGCTCTGTAGTCGATGCACATGCGCACTGTCCCGTCTTTCTTAGGCACAAAAAGAACGGGTGCTCCCCATGGTGACGCACTAGCACAAATAAATTCCTTCTCTAATAAGTCATCAATCTGCGTCTTCATCTCTACTAACTCCTTGGGTGCCAGACGATAAACTCGAGATGAAATAGGCTCGGCTCCAGGAATAAGCTCAATAGAAAACTCAATATCTCGGTCAGGTGGTAGTCCTGGCAATTCCTCGAGGAATACATCCTCGAACTCGATGATAATAGGGTGCTGAGGGGTGTCATGCATCATTATATGAGTCCCCGATATGGGTGCCTCACAACTCTCTCCGTCTTCTTTGGTGAACTCAAACTCTACCGCATTCGGTGGTCTAAAGATAATACTGCTCCTATGGCAGTCTATAAGAGCGAAATGCTGGCTCAACCAGTCTATTCCAAGAACCACATCAAATGTCGGCATAGGAAATACAAGAAGTCGTGTCATCATCTCCCTACCACTTATCACTACAGGACAAAGTCTACAAACACCACTAACAGGTACAACTTCTCCTCCAGTGAAGATTCTAACATTCTTAGCTAAGGGTGTGATGGGAATGCTGTGTCTAGTGGCAAAACTAGTGGCTATGAATGAATGAGTGGCTCCAGTATCAAATAATGTAATTTGCAGGAAAAGATGCAACTAAAACCATACCTGCTATGACCTCTGCCTTTGTCTCTATATCCTCAACAGTAAGTGAGAATACCTTCCCATGATTTTTGTGAGCACCCTGAATTTTGGGTTGATTTTTTTTAAATTTTTCTGATTAATTTATTTTAAATAAATAATTTATTCTGTTATTTTTCTTTAAGTGTACTTTTCCGTGCCATTGATATTTGGAGTGTCAGGGATGTTCAACTCTGGAAATCTTCTTCATGAGTTTTGAAGTAGACATGATTGCCTTCATGACGGTATATAGTGTCCCATCCAAACTTGTTCCCTTGTACTCTTTTTCTTTGCTGAACTTCGGGTCGAATTAGACCATTTGATCATTAATTATTTTCCCACTCTTTTCCTTGATCATTTTCAGCACGTTACCGTGACTTTTAATTTGGGAGCGCAAGACCAGTCAGTTTCTTGAAACCAACTTCTCATGCATGGTCTACTCGAGACGCTCGTCACCCATGACCTTTGTGTACCACTCAGACATGTCATTTTGTGCTCCATTTGCTTCGTACAACTTTTCTGACACGTGACCCGATTTTAATTCACCCCACGGCGTCACATTCATTTTCTAACTTGATTTGTGGGTCCCCTGTCGACCAAAACCTGTCAGCCCCAATTATGGACATGGCCCACATTGAGCCTACTACCCGTCCGACACTTGTGTCCCATTTATCGGAATCCCCATGTGCTACTTATTTACTAATGATCATCAACACCTATTTTTATTCGATTTTTGCACAATGTCCGATTTTCATCCAATCCGGGTTGACCGAACCCAGTCCAAGCTCCATGTTACTCTCCATCACCATCATCCTCAGCCTTATTACCCTTGAAAAATACTAATTGCTCATTCTACCTATTTTTTAATAATTATTGAAAATTTCTGTAGAATTAAATCTCCAAAGGAATGACCTATTCTAGCTATATTAATTTCTAGCCACTTGATTCTCCTAATCAATCCTCACCATGCATTTTCCACACTCCCACTCACAGCCAACATAGGCCGGCCCTAACTTTGAGAGGAGCACTTTTCTCCACTCTCTCTCTCATTTAATCTCTCTTTCTCTCTCTTTAATTTATTCATCTCTTTCTCTCTCCTTTCTAAATTTTTTTCCCACACAAGAACCATCACCAGCACCTTAACCATACACATCAGCCTCCTCTCCTGGCCACATCCGACCACCTCCCCCTCCGGCGTGGCCTCGCCGTCGGCCACCTGGCCAAGACAGCGCACCACCACCATCTCCTTTCCTCCATCTCCTCCTCCACCATCAACATCAAACCGCCACTACCACCATAACAGCCATCAGACCACCTCCACCGCCGCGTGGCCGCCCCGACCGTCACCGTGGCCAGGCTGGTCATCCTCGCTGTGTCGCCGCCGGCCAGGCTAGGCCGCGCGAGCTCCGGCCAGTGGACAGCGCACAGCCGCATGCACAGGCGAACGGGCCGCCGTCGTGCACCGTCGTGCCACCGCACGGGCCGCCATGGCCCCCTGTTGGTGTGCCCCACTCCGACGAGTTCTCCCCTAACAGCCACTGTCCTCCGAGACTCGTCGTCGAGGTGATTCGTGCGTTTTGCACGACGTCCCGTCGTGACGAGCTCGGGAACGAGACTGAAATCGCGTTTTGTTGCAGCAGCTTCGTGCATGTTTTCCCGGAAATTCTACCGTTGGATCGGTGATATCTTCACTCTGTCACAATATCGGTATATCCACCTTCACTCCTGTCAATTTTTGTCCGTTAATTTTATCGTTTGATACATCAAAACCGGCCACCAAGTTGACCGTTTAAATTGTATTAAATTTGGACAGTTTCGCGGGGCCAACTTCGTCAGCTTGTATCTCCTCCACCGCAGCTCCGTTTGGCATGATACCAGTTCCTGTACGAAGCTGGTATAACCCTCTTACTATCCCTCTAGTTTCGTTTTATTGTTAGCTTGTTTGATTGGTTGAATTCGACGCCAAAGTTGGCCGTCCGAATTCGTAATTTCCAACTTGTAAAATTCTATTTTTGAACACGGGACACCAGATTTCATTTTTGAGACCACCATTAGACTCATGGCATCGTTCTGGCATATTTTCATATAAAATTTGTTAGATTTGAAGAACGTGGGCCCTGACACGTTTTTCGGTGCAAAGTGGGTTCCACATTCTGGGTCAACGGGACTTTTTGATGCCGGCTCAACGGAATCCAATTTCGGATATACCGTTGAGTTCGTATCATCATTATGGACTCGTTGACATATAATTTGCTAGATTTTGGTGGACATTGGATCCGGCACGCATTTCCGTGCAAACCGGAATTCCAAGTTCTGGTCAACGGACCAAATTGAGATCGGGTCAAGGGAATCCAATTCTGGAGATACCGTTGGGCTCGTATCGTCATTCTGGTTTCGTGGACATATAATTTATTATATTTTATAGACTAATTTTCTTGCACGTTTTTTGGTACAAAACGGCTCCGACACGGATACCGTTTTGACCCAAAATTACCTTTTTGCCCTTGTGTCCAAATTGGACCGAAGGGTAGGCTATCCTAGCTAATTTGACTATTCTGGACACGTTGGCGATGTTTATTTCATCGTCCAACAATGTTTGTTGATAGTTTCTCTGAGTTTAACCTTTTTATAATTAATTAATAATTTAATTCTTATAATGTTCGTATTTCAGGATTTGTACAACAAAACTGAGATCAGTCAATTCCAGTGATCTCACATCGCTGATATTGACAAGATGGACACGTGGATCACTATAATAAGAATATAAACTTTACCGTTGATCTTCTTATCTCGATTTGCGTGTCATAAGTTTCGACGTACAAATAACGAAGTACACTTTATATCATTAATAATTAGACTAGAATTAACCATGTTTGACCAGAGTTGACCAGTTGACCAAAAGTCAACTGTAAGTCAACACTTGACCTAGTTTGACTAGATTATTGACCGGAGTTGACCTAGAGTTGTTTTGACTTAGAAGAACCTAGGATAATATAGATTATTGTAGAGTTTCTTTTATTTCAACTTGAACACCTTGTAACATGTATTGCTTTAAATAAGACTCTGTGGCTTCAGTTGGACCCCTATACTTATCAGCTGTTCAGGTTATCGAGGCAAGTACATTCTCTGATCTTTTCATACTTACCTAGATTATTTTCTTGCTCTAGATTACTCTACTTGATGCTGACACGTATCTTCACGGATTAGTACTATATGGATCCTTTCCTGAGCTGTTATCCCTCTACGGGTGCATCGGGTATTTCATGTTCATATACTTTATCATGTGCATCAGGTATTCCTTGTACTCGTACTAGTTCATGTATTTACATGTTCTCATGTGCTTTTATGTACTTTATGTGCTTTCATGTGCTTTCATGTGCTTTCATGTGCTTCATGTGCTATCATGTGCCTCATGTACTACTCATTACATGAGTTCACGTATCCTAGCTGTATTCATGTGCCTATAACGTAAATTGAATGGATCCTTGTGTATTGATTGGGGCGGGGTGAGTAGAATTGGTTATGTGAACATTATCCCCAGTAGCTGTATTCATGTGCTTCTTAGCTGTATTCATGTGCCTCCTTAGTTGTATTCATGTGCCCCTAAGCCGTTTACATAACCATATTGTGCTCTAAATCACGTAGCCACTTACAGTCTCTACTATCATGTATTTACTTTCAGTTACAAAATATCTCATGTTTATTCGTACTTCCTATTCAGCACTTCCTGTATTTTACTCTATTGCATGATTTATACTCCTAACCTGCTATGAACTGTTTTAGAGATATGTGCTCGTTTCCGTCCTGACTGGACCTGTTGATAAATTTTACAGATAGTTGGAGGTTGCCTGCTAGCCTAGAGGAGACACATTAGAGGTTGTTTAGATAGTTATTTCAATTGTCTGCAGTTGTATTTACTTTATGGATTACTATATCTGAGTTGGAGATTTGAGATGTATTTCTGGATTTGTGTATCTTAGACACTTAGATTTCTCTCTGTTGTACCTTTTTTGGATTTCATGTTTTATCTATCCTTATCATGCTCTACCTTAGATGTGATTGAGTCTGTATCTGCTATGTCACCCCCATTCGGGAAGTATAACTGTTTAGCCTTATACTGTTAGATGCATGAGACTTAGGACAGCGTTCTACCGCCGACACTGTGGCGTAGGCTGGACGTACCTACTTCTCGTACCCTTATTCTAGGGTACGGGTCGTGACACATTTTTAGTGGTGGCCCATGCAGGTCGAGTTTGTGTAGTGGTATTCGAACTAGAGTACCACTACAGCCTGCAGTAGGATTAGGATATATTTTGAAGGTACTCAATCACAGCTAGGATCCCTTGATAGATTTCTGGGACGACCCTTGAGAATCTTATTTAACTTTGATTTGAAAACTCTCTTTTCCTTGATTTGATTTATCTTTATTTTCTGTTGTCGAATTTGATTTTGATGGATTATTGTTGAATTTGAGTTTGTATTTATTGATTTGATTGAAGATTGTTGAATTTTGAATCTTGATGTTAGCTGTAGCATCCGAGTTTGTATTTATATGATTTGAAGGATTTTTGCTCATTTTTGAATCTTGATGTTCGTTGATAAATTTGATTTTTGAGTAATCATTGTTGATTTAACTTAAATTTTGTCAAGATGAAATTATATGGGCTAGGTCATCTAAGTTTGGAATCTAGTCTTCTATAGTCACATTGGCCAGCATGGTGAGGACACATAGTCTGGCTTTGGATATATTTCTTGGGTGTGGGAATTTAAGGTTTTGCAGCCAAGCTAGTGGTATCGCGAAAATGTTAAATACCACGATTCTAGAGGTATGTGCCTAAGTCGAGGACTTTGTGATTATCGTAGCCTTGCTTACTAGTATGACGAGGATTAGAGCACCATGATTTTGGATAGACGCATATGATAATCAGATTGTATCTTAAATATTTTTGAATATGTTTTCACCACTTATGTTCAGTCTTTCAAAAAAAAAAGAATTTTTGTTTTGTTTTGTTTCTCATTATTTAACTTAGTAGTAGCTTTAGCTATTTTTATAAACCCTTGTGTAACTTCTTACAAAATTTATTTCTTCTTAATACAATGAATCAATGATTTTCCTAGACCTTATTTTGGATTTGATATTATAGCTCTGATTTCAAAATGGGTTCCTCTTTTAAACAGATAAGTAGAACAGATTCTTTTATCATTCTCTTCCTGCCAATATTTATTACCATCATTCCTTGTCTTATATAACTGTCCCGATTATATCAATTCCGTCTCGTATCACATTCTGTCAGCTGTACTTTGAAACTCTTGAATCTTCATATCATTTTTGCCTGAGAAATGTTGAGGAAATAATGTAAATCATCTAGTTCGGAAATGACGTAAATGGTTATCATAAAATGATTTGTAGGAATCAGAACGTTGGATGTCAATTATGAAAAAAAATTGAGAGGAAGATGTGGTAAAGGTTTAGAATGGAATCAAGTGATAAATGTTATCAATTTAGAAACAATCGTAGAAAATTTTGGTTATGAGTAATTCAGAGATATATTTCAAAAAAAAAACTAATGAGGATATCAGAGGTCAACCTAGTTTTAAGAACTTAGAAATCTTGGTTATTGATTCTTGGGAAATATTACAAGGCTATGTAGAAATTTAGAGATGGAAAGGAGAATTTAATTGAATAAAATGATTATGCAAAATTGAACTAGATATTTTAAGAGGGTGACTAGAGACAGAGAGAACACAAGAATTTTACGTTATAGAAATTATTTTAGATGATTGGGAGAAATTATGGAATTCAAAAGGATAACATTTGAAGGTGAACGTTGAAGAAAATATGAAGGTTGATTTATAAACAAGAATAAATTTGTGTGATACAGTGGTATTGGAGTTAAATTAAATACGAGACTTGATTTAAACAAATTCAAGGATTTCATAAACTAGATTTAGAGGTTTCGGGTTTAATTTAGAACAAGGTGAAGGAATTTAGAAATTTGATTAAATGAATAAGTGTTGATACCTAATTAAGAGGGGTATGCTTCGTGGGAAATGTTTTAGAAGTGAAATTTTGTCTATGGTAATCATGGTAAAAGTTTAGATGACTGAAGGTTATAGAAATTTTGAGGGTAGTCATATGAAGGTCGATTTTATATTGGGGTTGTGAGAAAATATGATTTAGCAAATAATAAACTGATAGTATTAGAGAGAGATGATTAACTGACCCTCGTATGAAATCTTTCTTATTTTCCACAAAAAGGGTTTTCAATATCACTGAATCCTAGTTTTCTTAAACATGACCAAATCAACTTCGATTATCTTTTCTTATCATATTAATATCTTCGGTTGTACTTAATTGAATTAAAATTGATTATGACCTGAATCTCCATCCTTGTATGCTCGTTCTCAGACTTTGTTGAACTGTCCTCCATATTGTCTAAATCTTGATTTTCCCAATTTGATCAACTTAGATCGTATCGAAACTAAATATTCTTAATATATATTGTGATTTGACTTCCATGCAAGTGACTTCATTCTTTAACTTTGATTTTAATTTTTTCTGAACCCTTTATGGATAATTGGTAGTTATATTTACTTTTTATGAGTACCAGTTTTCACATAGGATGGTAGGCTGTCTTACAGTTTGATGATTTGTATTCAGTGTCTTTTTCGGTTTAACGCCCTAGACTGCTTGTGTGTTGATACCCTATGACCGTTTCGGTTAGCATGACTAGTATACCTAGATGAGACATTCACTGCCACCATATGCCATGACCCTGTATGTCGTCCTTTTGATGGTATGTTTTATTTAAGTTCTGGGACTTGATTGTGGGGGTTTGACCTAGAGGGAGTATGAACATTTTAATTTCGAGGACGAAATTTTTATAAGGTGGGTAGGATGTGAGCACCCTGAATTTCGGGTTGATTTTTTTTAAAATTTTTCTGATTGATTTAGTTTTAATAAATAATTTATTCTGTTATTTTTCTTTAAGTGTACTTTTCCGTGCCATTGATATTTGGAGTGTCAGGGATGTTCAACTCTAGAAATCTTCTTCATGAGTTTTGAAGTGGACATGATTGCCTTCATGACGGTATATAGTGTCCCATCCAAACTTGTTCCCTTGTACTCTTTTTGCTTCGCTGAACTTCGGGTCGAATTAGACCATTTGATCATTAATTATTTTCCCACTATTTTCCTTGATCATTTTCAGCACGTTACCGTGACTTTTAATTTGGGAGCGCAAGACCAGTCAGTTTCTTGAAACCAACTTCTCATGCACGGTTTACTCGAGACGGTCGTCACCCATGACCTTCGTATCCCACTCAGACACGTCATTTTGTGCTCCATTTGCTTCGCACAACTTTCCTGACACGTGACCCGATTTTATTTCACCCCACGGCGTCACATTCATTTTCCAACTTGATTTGTGGGTCCCCTGTCGACCAAAACCTGTCAGCCCTAATTATGGACATGGCCCACATTGAGCCTACTACCCGTCCGACACTTGTGTCCCATTTATCGGACTTCCCATGTGCTACTTATTTACTAATGATCATCAACACCTATTTTTATTCGATTTTTACACAATGTCCAATTTTCATCCAACCCCGGTTGACCGAACCCAGTCCAAGCTCCATGTTACTCTCCATCACCATCATCCTCAGCCTTATTACCCTTGAAAAATACTAATTGCTCATTCTACCTATTTTTTTTAATAATTATTGAAAATTTTTGTAGAATTAAATCTCCATAGGAATGACCTATTCTAGCTATATTAATTTCTAGCCACTTGATTCTTCTAATCAATCCTCACCATGCATTTTCCACACTCCCACTCACAGCCAACATAGGCCGGCCCTAACTTTGAGAGGAGCACTTTTCCCCACTCTCTCTCACATTTAATCTCTCTTTCTCTCTCTTTAATTTATTCATCTCTTTCTCTCTCCTTTTTAAATTTTTTTCCCACACAAGAACCATCACCAGCACCTTAACCATACACAACAGCCTCCTCTCCTGGCCACACCCGACCACCTCCCCCTCCGGCGTGGCCTCGCCGCCGGCCACCTGGCCAAGACAGCGCACCACCACCATCTCCTTTCCTCCATCTCCTCCTCCACCATCAACATCAAACCGCCACCACCACCATAACAGCCATCACGACCACCTCTACCGCCGCGTGGCCGCCTCGACCGTCGCCGTGGCCAGGCTGGTCGTCCCCGCTGTGCTGCCGCCGGCCAGGCTAGGCCGTACGAGCTCCGGCCAGTGGACAGCGCACAGCCGCATGCAAAGGCGCACGCGGGCCGCCGTCGTGCGGGCCGCCGTGGCCCCCCGTGGGTGCGCCCCACTCCGTCGAGTTCTCCCCTGACGGCCATCATCCTCCGGGACGTGCCGTCGAGGCGATTCGTGCATTTTGCACGACGTCCCGTCGTGACGAGCTCGGGAACGAGACTGAAATCGCGTTCCGTCGCAGCAACTTCGTGCATATTTTTCTAGAAATCCGACCGTTGGATGGCGATTTCTTCCCTCCGTTACAATCTCGGTATATCTACCTTTACTACTGTCAATTTTTGTCCGTTAATTTTATCGTTTGATACATCAAAACCGGCCACCAAGTTGACCGTTTAAATTGTATTAAATTTGGACAGTTTCGCGGGACCAACTTCGTCAGCTTGTATCTCCTCCACCACAGATCTGTTTGGCGTTTTACTAGTTCTTCTACGAAGCTAGTATAACCCTCTTGCTACCTCTCCAGTTTCGTTTTATTGTGAGCTTGTTTGATTGGTTGAATTCGACGCCAAAGTTGGCCGTCCGAATTCGTAATTTCCAACTTGTAAAATTCTATTTTTGAACACGGGACTCCAGATTTTATTTCTGACACCACCATTAGACTCATGGCGTCATTCTGGCATGTTTTTATATAAAATTTGTTAGATTTGGAGAACGTAGGCCCTGGCACATTTTTCGGTGCAATGTGGGTCCCACATTCTGGGTTAACGGGACTTTTTGATGCCGGCTCAACGGAATCCAATTCCGGATATACCGTTGAGTTCGTATCGTTATTCTGGACTCGTTGACATATAATTTGCTAGATTTTGGTGGACATTGGATCCGGCACGTATTTTCGTGCAAACCGGAATTCCAAGTTCTGGTCAACGGACCAAATTGAGATCGGGTCAACAGAATCCAATTCTGGAGATACCGTTGGGCTCGTATCGTCATTCTAGTTTCGTGGACATATAATTTGCTATATTTTATAGACTTATTTTCTTGCACGTTTTTCGGTGCAAAACGGCTCCGACAAGGATATCGTTTTGACCCAAAATTACCTTTTTGACCTTGTGTCCAAATTGGACCGAAGGGTAGGCTATCCCAGCTAATTTGACCATTCTGGACACGTTGGCGATGTTTATTTTATCGTCCGACAATGTTTGTTGATAGTTTCTCTGAGTTTAACCTTTTTTATAATTAATTAATAATTTAATTCTTATAATGTTCGTATTTCGGGATTAGTACAACGAAACTGAGATCAGTCAATTCCAGTGATCTCACATCGCTGAAATTGACAAGATGGACACGTGGATCACTATAATAAGAATATCAACTTTACCATTGATCTTCTTATCTCGATTTGCGTGTCGTAAGTTTCGACGTACAAATAACGAAGTACACTTTATATCTTTAATAATTAGACTAGAATTAACCATGTTTGACCAGAGTTGACCAGTTGACCAAAAGTCAACTGTAAGTCAACACTTGACCTAGTTTGACTAGATTATTGACCGGAGTTGACCTAGAGTTGTTTTGACTTAGAAGAACCTAGGATAATATAGATTGCTGTAGAGTTTCTTTTATTTCAACTTGAACACCTTGTAACCTGTGTTGCTTTAAATAGAACTCTGTGGCTTCAGTTGGACCCCTATACTTATCAGCTGTTCAGGTTATCGAGGCGAGTACATTCTCTGATCTTTTCATACTTACCTGGATTATTTTCTTGCTCTAGATTACTCTACTTGATGCTGACACGTATCTACACGGATTAGTACTATATAGATCCTTTCCTGAGATGTTATCCCTCTACGGGTGCATCGGGTATTTCATGTTCATGTACTTTATCATGTGCATCAGGTACTCCTTGTACTCGTACTAGTTCATGTATTTACATGTTCTCATGTGCTTTCATGTGCTTCATGTGCTTTCATGTGCTTCATGTGCTATCATATGCCTCATGTACTACTCATTATATGAGTTTACGTATATTAGCTGTATTCATGTGCCTATAACGTAACTTGAATGGATCCTTGTGTATTGATTGGGGCGGGGTGAGTAGAATTGGTTATGTGAACATTATCCCCAGTAGCTGTATTCATGTGCTTCTTAGCTGTATTCATGTGCCTCCTAAGTTGTATTCATGTGCCCCTAAGCCGTTTACATAACCATATTGTGCTCTAAATCACGTAGCCACTTACAGTCTCTACTATCATGTATTTATTTTCAGTTACAAAATATCTCCTGTTTACTCGTACTTCCTATTCAGCACTTCCTGTATTTTACTCTATTGCATAATTTATACTCCTAACCTGCTATGAACTATTTTAGAGATATGTGCTCGTTCTCGTCCTGACTGGACCTGTTGATAAATTTTACAGATAGCTGGAGGTTGCCTGCTAGCCTAGAGGAGACACATTAGAGGTTGTTTAGATAGTTATTTCAATTGTCTGCAGTTGTATTTACTTTATGGATTACTGTATCTGAGTTGGAGATTTGAGATGTATTTCTGGATTTGTGTATCTTAGACACTTAGATTTCTCTCTGTTGTACCTGTTTTGGATTTCATGTTTTATCTATCCTTATCATGCTCTACCTTAAATGTGATTGAGTCTGTATCTGCTATGTTACCCCCATTCGGGGAGTATAACTGTTTAGCCTTATACTGTTAGATGCATGAGACTTAGGACAGCGTTCTACTGCCGATACTGCGGCGTAGGCTGGACGTACCCACTTCTCGTGCCCTTATTCTAGGGTGCGGGTCGTGACAATTTTGTCCGGGGCCCTGAGCTCTGGCCCTCTCGAACTGTGCTGACTGAGGTGGTAATGGCGGGCGAGGTGCTCCTGCCGCTGGCTGAGGTACTGGATGTGCTGGGGCTAAGGACTGCTGTTCCGGATAATCTTTCACCTTGTGTTGTCCTGACCCGTATCTCAAGCATGATCCAAGTCGAATTCGACAGTCCTTCAAAATGTGTCCCTGCTTCCCGCAAAAGTTGCAGGTGGGCTTCTGATAAGGTGTGGTCCTCTGCTGAAACTGTCCGGTGGACCTCGTAATAGGTCCACTCTGAGTAGCCCGAGCTGATGTAACTGCTGGGGTATGGCGCCTCGATGTCTGCTGCTGCTCCTTGCGAAGAATCTCTTGAGCACGAGCTTCCTCCAAGACAGCTGAATGGGAGACTCGAGACTGGGTAGTCGTATAAGACTTGAGCTCTGGTGCAAGCCCTTGGTGAAATCTTCTTGCCTTCTCTAACTCTGTCGGAATCAATCCTGCACAAAATTGACTCAAGCGATTGAACTCTGAGTCATACTCATCAACTGTCATATTACCTTGCTTCAGATAAAGGAACTGGTCGTAGAGACCATCCCTGACATGAATAGGGAAGAACCTCTCATAAAACGCATCATAGAACTGCTTCCAAGTGATCCCAGTGCCTAGTCGTCTCTCTTTTGCCTTCCACCAGTGGTGTGTATTATCTTCCAGCAGTAGGTCCACTGCTGTCATCCAAGCTCGAGCTGGCAACTGGGATGCCTTCAGTAGCTTCTCGGTACTAATAAGCCACTGTGACACCTCTAATGGCTTCTCTGTTCCTCTAAAGGCCTTGGGGTTCATATCCGTGAAATTCTTGATAGAGCCTTCATAAGGATGCAGAGCCGGTGCTGGTGCTAGTGCTGGAGGTGGTGGTGGAGGTCTAGCCATTGCTGCCATCATCGTCTGTCTCATCAGCTCAGTTTGCTGCCACTGAGCCTGCATAATGGCATACATAAACTTAGAAGTAGGGCTCACATCAGTCGGTGGTGGAGGCATCTGATGTCTCGACTGCGGAGGAAACTGCTGAGGGAATGATGGTGGTGGAGGCAGTGGTACATTCCCTTCCGGTGGCATGGTAGTAGTCTGTCCAGCCTGGCTGCCTGGGGGTGCTACGATCTCTGGGGACTCCGTCGTCGGTGTCGTAGTAGGCTGCGACAGTCCTGGCTGGTATGGTGTCGCTGGAGTCATGGGAGGATTCTGTCCCTCCAGGGTAGCCTCTTCACTAGATGTGAGGGCCAAGGCAGAAGTGCGTCCGCTTCTTAAATGCATACTGTTGGCACGAGGAAGATAAGTTGATATTAGGAAAGATCAAATATGAAGTAAATCGAATAATCAAGGAAGTTTCGATAAGTTTGGAAGTCAAGAGGTAGTAGTAGTTCTGGATGAGATATTCCTATTCCTATATACAGGCTTGTTGGGCACAGTCATGTAATCCAACAATATTAATGTTGACCTGCATGGGCCACCACAAAAACATGTGACGCCCCAGTCCCAAAATACGTAGGACCAAGTACGTGAACATGCCAGCTGCACATATACGAAGAATACTCTAATATATAGAATCCTCATATATGCACATAAGCTGTAAGTAAAATAATAACATGCCAGAATAACATATCTAATCTCATCACAACTCAACACAAAAGATAATAGAGTCCAAATAAATAAATAAGAGTATCCAAAGATAGCCGGGTGAACATACTCACTCCAAACAGCTATGAAAAATAGTCTCACAAGATCGGAGTCCAACCTCCGCAAAATAGAAAGAAATGAGATGTAAAAATAATGTCCACTAATGTCTCAAATATAGAATGAACTAGAAATCAGTAGTGACTACCTCGTCATCGACGTAAGATGGGTCCAGTGCCGCTCCGTACTCCTGCGGAAAGTTGTCTAATCCTGGAAAGATAACCAGGTCCTGAGGGGACATAGCAAGATACAAGAAAACACCATGCCATATAAACTGTGATAATATAATAGAAAGAAAAAGGGATGCATGCAATAGGGTGCCTACCAGTTTTATAGTGACAATGCAGTTAAGAACAGACCTTCAACGCATGGGTATCTGGCTCAGTAGCAGTAACTCAGGTTTGGCCCCATCAGGATACCAGGGACCTCAAAGCATAACATTCCTCGAATGTCAGAGGCCAGCAGTATCAGTAGTAGGAAAGTGCATAAGGACCCATACGTTAAGAAAACTGTTCTCCCCACCCAATGCCTAGTAGGGTCACATCCATGACTCATGAACCTCTAGTAACTGACAAGTCCTCTAGCATGCAATTCTATTGGCAGTTACTCCTATCCGTCGCACGCACCATACTTATCGGTGGCCAGCCGACTACGCGGATACGTGTCCTACATGTGACTCACATCATGTGATACAATAAGTGTCAAGGCCGTATGAGATATACCAATACCTCAACATCAGTGGGTGGTCAATAAACTAGGTCAATGCAAGAGAAAAATAAATAAGCGAGAAGAACGACCGATAGAGTCGCTTGCACCCAAGTGTGACTTAGACGCACAGTTTTATAATATCAAGAAAAGGATTGCTGAAAATAACAACTGAAAATAAAAATATAATAATCACAGAGTAAGGTGGCAAGGTATCTTGCCTGCGGTGCGAGAAGGGCAAATCCAAGAGTAGCAAGTGTCAGCACCAAAATTCACAAATCACAGATGACTCCAGACGCTGAAACAAACATCAAAAATAATCTCAGTGAAGAAGATATACCTAGGAAACGCCTGTCCAAAAGTCAAATTCTGCAACAGGGGCAAAATCGTAATTTTGGGTCAAAACGATGTCCGCCGTTGGACTCGCTTTGTACCGAAATGCGTGCCAAAGTCTACGGTCTCTAAAGTTGTCAAACTACATGTCTATGGTTTCAGTTTGAGGAGAGGAACTCAACGGTATGTCCAGTTTTGGATTCCGATGAGCCGTGTACAAATTTGCCCGTTTGAGTGGGTCGCGGACCCGCCAAAAATGGGTCCCGATTCGACCTTCTCAGAATCGAACCAAACTTGGCACACAGGACCAGAATTTTGATCCGAACTTGTTGGCGCAAGTTTCGTCTCGAATTGACGAGTGTACACGAAGTTATGGGCAAGTTTGCAAAACGTCGATACGGGGTATCTTGACGGATACGCGTTGATTTCGTCGCGCACACACGACGAAACTGAGTTCCGTCAGTTCCCACACGTCCGCGACGTCCATACGCGCCTTTCGATGTGTATAGTGCACGACCACGTCGCCCGATTTGTCGGGGCGCACGTCGTATCGGAGAAAATCTTCTGAAATTTACTATTTCAAAAACAATTTTTCACACAAGTTTAACCTGGATTTAATTCTTGCACAGTAATTGAAACACCAATCTACTAGTTGCGTTTTAGTCTCGGTTATGTTGTCTTCACATATGTTCAATTAGTTTTACAAAACTGTCGAAGAATCACGAAAAATTTGGCTTCCAATTATGGGTTTGGGACTACCTCCTATACTGTTTTTCCTCTAGTTTTCTCGAGAATTTGAATCGATTTCTCGATTCACTCATTGGGCCTTCCCAGGTTCTACCCAGAGGGGTTTGCAGATGGTTATGTGGTCGTTACCTAGGAGGCAACGGATCGAGAAATCATTGCAACATAGGGAAGATATACAACTCGAAAATCTGTACCTGGAAGTACGGTAACGGGGAAGTCTTGTCGCTCGTCTGTCGGGTTGGGGTGCTTCGCGGTGGCGCGATGGTTGTCCGGCGACGGCGACGAGTCGGGGCGCGCGCGTGAAGATGAGGGCTTCAGGCGAAGGTGGCAATATGATTGGTGTGGGTTGTGGTTTCGTTTTTTTTTGGCGGAGCAGTATATATACTGCTGCCGCTGGCTTCTATTCTTATTAGGATTAGGTGTCAATGTGGGGGCTCGGTTTGTGAGTATGGCAGCAGTTGCTGCTAACCCATTTGTTTTTGGGTTGAGGTGGACCGGCCCCACGTGGGTTGGTCCCCTCCCCTTTTTTATTATTTTTTTTACTCCAAACAATGGCTTGCATGCAAACCTGAGCTCTCAGCCGCTCAGTCTTGGCCCGTCCCTTGCCTGGGTGTGGCCGAGCCCACCCTACATTTATATTCTCTTTTTTTTTATACCATTATCACTATATATATATATATATATATATATATATATATATATATATATATATATATATATATATATATATAAATATATATCAACTATACGTATATATAATTTTAGGCTAGTAAAAAGATTTCTAAAAATATACAAATAATTTCTAATAATCCTAGAATTTATTATTCCTTATTGAATAGTAATACTAACATGCACACATATAATATATACACACATGCACTTAATTATATTAATAAGCTAGTAGCAATAAATTTATATTTAATAAGATGTATAAAACATTAATTAATTTATAAAAATTAATTAAAAAAATATGGGGGTTTACAGATTGTCACTGAGTTTAAGGTACGATAGTCAACACATAATCTGGATGTACCATCCTTCTTTTTCACAAGAAGCATCGGGGCTCCCCAAGGCGATCCACTAGCACGAATGAATCCCTTGGTTCTGAGTTCTTCAATCATTTTGTACAATATCTCCAATTCTGACGGTGCCATCCTGTAGACTCTCTCTGATACAGGTGCGGTCCCGGGGATCAAGTCTATGGTGAACTCGATCTCTCGCTCTGGCAGCATTCCTGGGAGCTCTTCTGGGAAAACATCTGGAAACTCCTCGACGATCTGGGGTCACTGCACTGCTGCTACTACCATCCGCAATACGGAAGGAGAAGGTTCAACTTTGCCTCGGAAGAAGGAAAACTCTGGCTCGCCTGGGATGCTAAAAGCAACCCTGCCAATATGGCAATCTATCCTGGCATACTGGTCCCTCAACCAATCCATCCCTAAGACCACATCATAATCGACCATCGGGAATTCTATCAACCTAACAGGAAACTCTCTACCGCTAACTATGACCCGACACGAGGAAAACACTCTATCTACTCCCACAAGACCGTTACCAGTAAGTATATTGAGCCTTACTGATAATGACTCGGGCTCCATCCCTATCTGTGTCGCGAATCGTGTAGACATAAATTAATGCGAGGCACCATAATCAAATAATACTGAAGCTGGAAAGGTGTTAACGAGAATAGTACCTTCCACTACCTCACCGGGTGCTATTCCTTCCTCTCCCATGGTCAAGGCCAGCACTTGACCATGCCCTCTTGGTAGGGTCCCCTCTGCTAAAAATTTCCCTGCCTGCTCTGGATCAGGGCTTGGGTTTGGGCATACTGCTGCGGTCTCTGCTGCTGGAATGCTTGGGCCTGCGTCGGCAATGGCCTCGGGAACGGGTACTACAGCTGCTGTTGCTGCTGCTGCTGAACTGGTACTGGTCCTCTAACTGAAGGACTAGAGAAGGCTGATGAACTCCCCTTGTTCGGGCAGTTCCCAACCCTGTGGTCCGGGGTACCACAAACTAATCATAAACTCTATGCTCTGCGACATTCTGATACCACATGCCCTGGCTTCCCGCAGTGTGAACATCCCACCGCAGAAGACTGCTTCTTCTATCGAGGGTACGTCTGGGTGGAATGCTAAACCGATGTCACTGAGGCCGCCTGCCTCGGAGCTCCAATGGTCAAAGCCCTGGCTGCCGAGGCTGGTGCTGATGAATGATTCATCTGGCCGTGAGATCGCTTTCGACCTCCGGTCCTGTCCACAATCCACTGGGAGGTATACTCATGCCTCCGGGCTGCCCTCAGTACTGCATCAAAGGTCTAATGCTCAAACTGCTCCACTACCAACAAAATCTCTAGGTGGAGGCCCTGCTGGAACTGCTGGGCTCTATCGAACTTGGTTGCTACCAAGGTGGGAGCAAACCGACTAAGTCTCGAAAACTCGACCGCATATCCGTCGACCGTCCTGTCCATCTATTTCAGATTGGTGAACCTCGTCCGTAGATCATACCGAGCTACAGCATCAAAGTACTTGGTCTGGAATCTCTTTCTGAATATTGCCCAGACAATAGGGGCCACTAATCCAACGGCCTGCGCCACCTACCAGCTAGGGAAAGATCCAATAGTTGTAGATGCACCACGACTACCTTCTCGTTCTCTGGAGTCCTGGCTGCTTCTAGAATCACCTCTGTGTCTTGAAGCCGTGCATCTGTAGCGATCGTATCTTCACTGTCGTCGAAGAAGGGAGGGTTCAAGCGCTTGAAGCTGTTGGCCGCGCTATTACCCTGATGACCTCCTCTGGTCAAAGGTCTTCCATCGTCTGGTGCAAGGCATCTCCTTGACGATCCTGGGAGGCTAATAGTGACCTGATGAGACCCACCAAAGTGCCATCATCAGGCTCTGCAGGCTGGACGGGCTGAACTGGTGGCTCTCCTCCAATAGGCATGACTCTGAAGGCTACTCCTGAATGTTGGGCTTGATCTCCGGGTTGCTGCTGGTCTACGGGAGGTGCTCCGCCTTGCTGATCGGCAGGTCCAGGAATAATGCCGCTGAAGAAGACGACATAGGGAACAATAAGGAAGGACCAAGACAGATCAACGATACAAGCATGTAATCAGGTCGAGAATCTCAGGGATTAGAAGATACGGGTCGAGATCAAGGGTGGGTGCTGATCGAGACATCTATTCAGTAAACCCTCACATATCTTGATTCATAAGACCTGCATGGGCCACCACTTAAACCATGTAACGTCCCAGAACCAGAATACTGGAGAGCGGGGGCGTACATACCAGCTACGTATATTGAAGTGCAATCTACCTCGCTATACGGTCACGGCTGTCTAGATACATGAGGGTTTAACTACAAGCCAACAGTCTCCTATGGTCATGAACAAGCCTATTGTGTCAATCTCAAGCAAGCAATAATAGCTACAAAATATCAGAGCACCAAATATATAATAGCAAGGCGTCCCATACATTACATATTGGATGATCATGAAGCTAGTCGTACAAAATGTCAAGACTAGTAAGGGTTCAGTCGTACATGATCAACCCTAGGATCTGTCAATCATATTACAGCCCGTAGGCAGACAGTAAATAAAGATGCAATACGAGCTAACACGTGCTTGCCGGCTAAACGCCTCAAAAGAATAAATTTTACAATAAAGTAGAAGGACAAAAAGAAACCCACTTGTTGCCAGGGTTACGCCTGGTGGTCACCATCTGGCTGGAAGACAGGTGGATCCTCTGGTGTTGCTCTGATATCTGGCCACACAAAACCAGCTGGGTCAGACCCCAGAAAGAGCAAGTGCCATAAAGGAGGCTTCACTTAGGAACTAAAACTAGCATATCACAATAGAATATTAAAGATAATAAATAAACACTACAACAAAAAACCCTTTTAATGACGGCTAAAAAGCGTCATTAATGACGATCCATGACGCTTTTTTTTTCACAGCAACCGTTATGAAAACGGGTGTTATAAATGTTTTTTAAAAGCGTCGTAAAATAACCGTCATTAATAGTTTCTATAAAAGCGTTATGAATAGTTAGTATATAGTGCACAATTCAGGACATTTTGAAAGCATTATGAATAGATAATCTGTATAAGCTCAATGGAGAACATTTATAACACTCAATATTACTGAACTCATCACATTTATAATGCTTAATACTGCACATTATATATTACTTTCCAAAAATTTCTCAATTCAATTTTAAAACAACCACATTGAACTATATTCACAAGAAAACATTGAAATATTATATCACCATCTTCATTACATTATCTCAAAATAGGGTATCCAAATACATATATTTATAACTACTACTTAAATGGATCCTCAAAACAAGTAATTACTTTGGCTTCAACTTGAGCACATCAAAACTGTCAACATCACGTGTAGCAAATCCCTGAAAAAGATAAAAACACGGAGACCAGGTCCTCATCATTTGTAAGCACCAAAAAGCTTTTCATCATCTCAAGTACCTTCTCAGCATAAGGAAGAAAAGCCTGCTCCGCAGCAGCTGCTACCGAGCCTATTGCAGATTGCATCAAGTCGAAAGAAGGGTTGTAATAAAGAAGAAAATAATTCTGCTATAGATTTCTACAGAGAAAGACAAAAGAAGCAGAAGTACCATGCAAGTTTCTTGCAGATTTCGAGGACTAGTTTGGAGTGCAGTAATTCATACTTCTATTGAAAATTCGAGATCCACGAGCGTCGAAATGCAGGTTATCGGTGTATAAATATAAGAAAATTAGAATCACCCTTGTTGTAACCAATCAAAATCTTTTCAAGAGGGAAAATAAGACTAGAGGATCACAGAATACAAATACAAGAAATTAACCACTGACATGCAAAAAAGCACCAAGTTTCTCCATTTGGACAAGATCAGTCTAGTTTTACTCTGTCCAGCTCACCAATTATATCCTCAAACTGCACAAATCATTGTGTGGAATGACATTAACAAACAGTCTACTATGTACATGCAATTCATAAAACCATGTCCCTTATAATGCAAAAGATATTAGAAGGGGTATAGAAATGAGGGCTACAAACCTTTAAAATCTGACGCAAGAAATAATCACCATAGCGCTTTACTGGCTTGGATTCGATGACATGTACAATATCCTGCATCCAAGAACAAGTTTTACAAAGTAAATTTAAAATAGGAGAACATTATCCAATAGTTAATAGATTGCTACATATGGAGATCTCTCAGAAGTAGAAAATTACTTTTTGAAGCTGGGATAACATCGATTTACAAAATAGAACAGAAAAAGAATACTTAACCAAAAGCATGAACATGTGACTATTTAAATATACGATTCTGGAGAAATTGGATTTTTGCAAATAAATAAAGAAAAAGAAAATAAAACACCACAAACATTGCTACCCACCACACCAGCCCTTTTTCTTCTCTAAAGAAATCCATATTGCAACAGATCAAAATAAAAACAGACACCCACAAGAAAACACCCCTTTTCTATCATCTAAGAAAATTAATCTTTATACATAATAGTATAAAGAATTAAGAAACCAAGCAAGTTGATGTCAAAAAACAATCCCTTCATTCCTGACTTGTTTATGCTCTTTGATAAAAAGATTAAGTTCAATATAAGCTTTCAAATAAAAATACAATCAAATCCTACTACTTCTGCTTCCCTCACTAGACAGCAGGTGCAGTTGTTGCATCATAAGTCTATATATGGGCAGGAATGTTGATGGGTTACATGGCTACACATATTACTTGAGCCTTCTGTGCAAACTAAATTTCAAATGATAAATCTTTTAGTTCAATTATCTTCTACAATGACTAATCTGATAAAAATACCAAAAACATAAACAACTCCTTATATAGCCAATTTGATACGTGTTAAACGGTGAAACCAACTGAAACCACAATTTTCATAGAAGCAAAGTCAACTGAACTTTTGCAGATCCAATATATCTTTGGTGCAATGGTATTAAGAATTGAATCACAATCACAAGCTGAAAATATAGAAGCATGTGAAGGTTTGACAATCTATCTGTTTGAAAATATTATAAAGCAAAAGAAAATATAGTCCAGTTTCGTAAGCCAGGCAAGAGCATCGGCTCTTTCCAGACACTGCCAACTAGCCAAACAGTACAAGCATAATTATTCTTCCTATCATGTTTCTAGTTTCTAGAAACTTAAACTACAAAGGGTTATAAACCTTCACTAATGCAGTTCCAAGATAAACAACGGAAGCTTTAATAGAAGTTCCAACTGTATCATACTCCGATCTGCATAGAGAATGAAAAGCTTGTAAGTTCTGATTCTCAAGGTAGTTGGAAGTTACAAACTCTATACAACTCAACCAATACATGCAAAAAAATTAAAACCAAAGGACAAAGAATTGTCCGCATCATATAATCCTCTCAGCATTCCAGCTAACACAAAGTTCAGTTCCACACAGCACGTGAATAAAAATAACAAAAACTTCTATATAACGGACTCCTCACAAATAACCATAAATCTATTCTTTTGACTCAATTTATGAGGCATTCTTTTTCACCCATTACAAATTACCTTGCATGTGGTAACAGATATATCATGATTCAAGACTCAAAAATACACAACAAAGTGCCAAAAGGGGGTTAGTCAACAAGGATAACCGCATGACATGGTTCCGTAATCATGTGTTGGTGAACAGGGATTTATGTATGGTGGTTGAAAAATTAAAATCAACAGTAGTAAATTAAGATTCTAAAATTAACAATGTAAAGAACATAAATATAAGACTTTTGGTGTACAATAGCATGTGATATCAGAGACGTACGCCCATGTTCGAATCTCACTTGACGCGTATTTTAAGAGACAAATTAACTCTGGAGTTTTGATGCAGGGGCCGTCGGAAAACTTTTTATAAAAACGATTTACCTCGCACAAGTCGCCGATGCTGATGACGAGAGCGCTGGGATTATGCTCGACGGTGATCCACCTTCCGCCCTTCATCACCTGCAGGCCCCCGACCTGGTCCTGGAAGAGTATGGTGAGGATATATATATATATATATATATATATATATATATATATATATTTTTTTTTTTTTTGAGAGTTGAAAATTTTGAAAGAAGGTTGGGAGGAGCTGCACCTGGCGCTGTGCTTGTCGGCGTCGTGTCCTTGAGTCGACACGAGGGGGATATGGTACGCCTCGGACCATGACAGCTGCTGCAAGGACGTTGCGCTCGGCGTACCCCACCGGTAGCTGTCGGCCGAGAAGTCCAGCTGCTTCTCTCCGGCCTTCCTCTCGAACGGCTGTCGGAATACGCCGAAGAGCACCGACCGCATCCTCTCCAGCAGGTCCTGAGGGATGCCGTGGTTCACCACCTGGAAGAAGCCCCACTCGGAGGAAGCGCTCGCGATGCCTTCCTTGCAGTGCTCTGACCGGAGGTCGATTATGTTCTAGAGACAATTCATCAAACACATGAAGGACATGTCTCAAAAACAAACTTTCAGAAGATTAATTTAAGGTCCCTTAATTTAATTCGAGAATAAAGAGAATAAGGAGAAAAGACTTGATAACTCACAGATTAAATCTGAAGTTTTTTGAGTTCAACAAATTCCCGGATTGTCCTCTATTTTGGATCGAGTTCACAGAGGATTAGGTCGAAAAGATTCAGCAGAGAAGAGAAAAGATCAGACTCACCATATCGACTCTTCGTCCTCCCGAGCAAGTTCGAACTCAACAAATCGACCAAAATTTAGTCGATGTCGTCGAAATGGCAGAAACCCTAGAAATCGATGAAGAGGAAAATTGGGGGAGAAGAGGTTTGAGGAGGAGAGCTGTTGCTCCCTTAGAAAATGGATGAGAAATGAATTTTCTCTCTCCCACTTAGCTTTTATACAGTAAAAGAATTACAAGTTTGCCACCGCTCTAAACTATTAATAACGCTTTATTTTGTAAACGTTATAAAAAGCCCAGAATTAGCCCAAACCGTCATAGAAAAAAGGTATTTTTCAACTTAATAACGCTTATGTATCAGCCGTCATTAAAACTCCTTGTCGAGCGTCATTAAAAGGGTTTTTTGTTGTTGTGAAAGAACTGATAATAATAGAGATAACAACAGTAAATTGAGTACGAGGAAACCATTCAAGTAGCCAGGTCACAACCCTTAAACCAAACAAGGACCGGGGTTGCAGCCCTTCACCTGAATAGAAACCCCTCTCAAATACTATTGGTACAGTGAAGACAATAAACGAAGAGAGGACACCGAACTGCTCCGGGAGCCAGGTTACAACCCTTAAACCAAATAAGGATCGGGGTTGTAACCCTTCGCCTGAACAGAACTGGACCCCCGATCTTTATTGCTAAGGCCAGTATAAATAACCATGGTATTAAGGTAAGGTAAAACATGAGGAACATGGCATGGGGTTGCAATAAGACAATAAACGAAGGGAGGACACATAACTCTCCGGGAGCCAGATTACAACCCTTAAACCAAACAAGGACCTGGGTTGTAACCCTTCGCCTGAATAGAACTGGACCCCCGATCATTATTGTTAAGGCAAGCATCAATAATCATGTCATGTCACAATCTTGTACAGGATCAGGATAAGACTAAGCTGGAATAAACTCCATCCAATCAATCATGGCCAATCAAGAGTACGGCTTGATACTTTTAACTAACTAGGGTTATCACAAGCCTAGTTACTAGCAAGATGCAATGAGATTATCCCAACAGCCATAAGTCCTGCAGACTATCCGGTTATTTAGGTCGAATGTCCGTTTATGAAGAATGCAACAAGTGACTGTGTGCTGGAAATATGCCCTACTCGTCGGTAGGCTAAAAGTCCACTTAATGCGCCCAGATAACGGGATTACCTGTAGTTAGGAATCTCTTCATGTCTACTGAATTATTCTAGTTTATTAGCCTTAGTCAATTACTGTAGATATCCCTAACCGTGGTACTCAGGGATACCTATACTAGACAAGATGCAAGACAGTACTGGTTTATTTTGTACAAACGCAATCACCCACGGTGTCCAGGCCATTCAATTCTGTCATGACATGCTAGCCGTTGCAACAGCATTCGAGATATATATCATGTCAAATTTACTGTCAAGAGTGCGCCACGATAGGTCACCATTATGTCATGGAACATTTTTAAAATTAATATTTAACCTGGTATAAGAGTATATGCAATAACTAAATATAAACAGGGTGCAAGAGTGTGGAGGAATCATGCGACTCAGGGGTGACGGGAAATAAATTGCACATACGAACTCAAAATGAGGTGCTCCAGAGATATTCGGAAAGGCAAGACAAAGATCTAAAACTTTTATGTCTTAAGTTTTTCGAAATTTTGGCTAGAAAATAGCTAAACTTGGCAAAAACAGTCATTCTGTGCACTTTTTATGCCAAAAATTCAATTTTGCGTAAAATACGTCAAAGGGGAGGGTTCTAGCATAAAATTTCATATTCTGGGTACCATCCAGCGTAAAATACGCAATTTCAGGTTTCCCTACGTAAAATCTTACATTTTGGATGCTATCCAGCGTAAAATACGCAATTTCAGGATTTCCAGCGTAAAATCTTACATTCTGGACACTATCCAATGTAAAATACACAATTTCAAGATTTCCAGCATAAAATCTTACATTCTAGACACTATCCAGCATGAAATACACAATTTCAGGGTTTCCGGCGTAAAATCTTACATTCTGGACACTATCCAGTGTAAAATACGCAATTTCAGGGTTCCCAGCATAGAATCTTACATTCTGGACACTATCCAGCATAAAATACGCAATTTTAGGGTTTCCAGCGTAAAATCTTATATTCTGGATGCTATCCAGCGTAAAATACGCAATTTCAGGATTCCCAGCGTAAAATTTTACTCAGCCGACATAAAAAATCCAGAAAACTTGTTTTGGCCATAAAAACTTCATTTTAACTCGAAATGAGGTGAATCAAAAACCAAATTCATATGAAATTTCGTGCTCTTGCTCATGGAACTATTATTTTTCGAAAATAACAAGTTTTAGTAGATCAAAACCAAGAAAAACTCCATGAACTTATGAAACCCCAAAGTTATAATGTAGATCTAGAAGAATCTATCCATAAAAATAAAAAACTCCAAGTTCTAAAGAGGCTTATAATCATGTAAAGAAGAGAATGGAACAATAAAACTTGAGATCCATCATGAAGCAGGTTGCACTTGCCTAAGGCTCTTGGGTGTAGGTGGAGAGTAATGGTGAGGAAGAAGAAGAGTGAATGAGGAGAGAGAAAGAGTGTTGGGTTAATAAATGGAGATGATGGTAGTAGGTAAGGGTTCTCCCCTTGGTTCATGATGAACCAATAAGAAACCCAAGCCGAACCAAGCCAACCCAAACAAGCCGAACCATGCCAGGAGACATGCAATACTAGTCAGATACGTACACGTATTCCAAAATACGTAATTACGAACTATGGTCATCACAGGTTGTACCAGATTTTGTCTGTGCAGAGACTGAGCGTAGGACCCTATCTGTAGGCTCCGGTGCTCACTTCTTACATTTAGACTTAGGTTTCTCTGCTGCTTCCTTCGCTCCGATCTCTTCTTCTTCAACCTCATCGGCCCAGCTCCGAAGTTCGCCCTCCTCTTCAATCCCTTCCTCGTCATGCTCAACATCATCCAACTGTTGTACTTCAGTTTCTTGGTCAAAAGAATGTAGTTGTGGAGAAACCAGGACCTGTCCTATTGTGGCAGCTCCACTACTTGGTAAGACCTGGTCAGTAATGGCCTCCGTCCCATCATCAGGAACAGTCTCTCGTGTAGTATCTTGAATAACCGGGTCCTTTTCTAATATCTGGTAGGTAATAGTCAGAGAATGGAGTGGCTGCGGAGCTGAGTTAACGTCCCTCGATGGCTGGGTCGCATCTTCCTATTGGACAATATGAATGACTTCGGCCATTGTAGGTTGTGCACTAGTTGATGCAGGAGTTTCCTTTTGAAGAGGCTCTTTCTCTCATTCTTTGTGTTTAATTTTGCATGAGGCAATTAAATGACCCTGATGGCGGCAGTGAGAACAACAAAGAGGAGTTGATTCATACTCTATCAACTGCCAAAAACCTCCACTAGGTAAGTTGATTTGAATACGATGTTGTAGTGGCTTAGATGAATCGATCTCCATGAATATACGAGCCATGCTCGGCCGAGATAACTCCGATGTCGCCTTTTCAATCTTGAGAGGAGTCCCAAATACTGCAGCAATGGCAAATAATGCATCCTTAGCATAGAGATAATGAGGAAGATTTGGCAATGTAACCCACACTGGTATCTTTAGTGATTCCTGGGAGGGAGAAAAGTCAGGGTCCTATTTAAAGATCCTCATAGGAGCCCTAACAATGTACCACAGATCCCTTAGATCGAAGTCTAAGGAAATCAATTTCACTTGATGGTCGGATGAGGATGTGCTCGATAACCCCCGCCGAGATGGCGCCTACGAACTTAAATCCAGATAACGCCTTCCTGATCATGTTGATCGGAGGCCTAGTATGTAAAAATTTTCCAATCAAAGCATATTTGAACGGATCAGCGAGGAGTGATTCTTCCTCCTCCAAAAAGGAGATTCAGGGGGAACCATTAAAAGAAGTGATCGTATGCGGCGCAATGACAGGAACCGGCTGGGCCGATCCCTTCACTGCCTCCGCAAATGACTTAGCCGCCATAACACTAGAAGAGTCAAACACAGGGGAAGCCACCAACCAACTGGTTTTGGTGGCTTAGGGGAACCCCGGCCCGGCCAAAGGCCACGCTGGTGTTGGTGGAGAAGATGATGCTAGGGTTTCTCAGAGGCGGCAACTCCTACGAGAGGCAATTATTATATATATATATATATATATATATATATATATATATATATATATATATATATATATATATATATATATATATATATATATATATATATATATATATAAGGATAAATAATATAATAATATTTCATTAATGATAACAAATTATATGCATTAATATAGCAATATCCTAAAATCATTTATACTAATTTCATTTAAATGGAAAAATAACCCTAATAAATTCAGGGGAGGTTTCTCCACAACAGAATATTTATTAAATATCAATAATGCTTTATACAAAATAGAACCTCTATTTATATAAAATAAAATAATAGATCATTAACCAAATTACCAAAACATACATACAATTTACATCTATGTGGTCCTTTTGGACACTACCCGACTACATGGGCCTGGGTTGGGTTCGGGCCAAGTTCGGGCTAGTTTGGTACAATTGGGTCTTTTCTAAAAGTCAAAATCTATTTAATAAATAATTAAATCGTCTGTGGGGTTTAAGTCGCAACTTTGGCTGGTTTCCTAGTTAGAAAACACCTATGGCTCGACCTCCCATACCATGGCTAATACACTAGTCAAAGCACGCCACTACACTATCCATGCCATGATTTCTAGTCATCTTGTACTCCAAATCTTAACCGTGACTAAGGCCTTCTATAATAATAACTATATAATTAAAATATTTTCAAAATTCCAAAAATTACTTGTAGGAGCGTAAAAAGTGTTTCAATGAGGGAGTCATCTCAGTCATAAGTGGCCCGCTTTACGCCTAACAGGGCAGGAAATTTCTTTACGCCCAAGACAAGGCTAATTTTATTACGCCTAAGCAGATTGATCTTTTTACGCTTGGGTCTACACCGGTGATTTTATGCCAAGGACTGAAGCAGCCTCTTTCACGCTGGACAAAAGCCATCAAATCTCACATTTAAAGCTGACTTTGACATGAAGATATCAATGATGGCATTTACCACAGAATTCAATGGAATTTGTCTCATACAAAGACCATTGTTGTCGTTTATAGAGATCGAGCTACTTTACGCTCACTGAATGGTTTCTTTTACGTACGGGGTTTTACATGAGTCTTTACGCTCATAAAAAACAATGTGTGTGTGAAGTCTATTTGAGCCATTTTACGCTCAAGGTTATTCGATAACCGCTTTACACTGGAAACCCATGACAGAGCTAGTTTACGCTCATCTTTTTACGTCCGATTCGTTCTGGCCAGTCTGGAACGTGGTGTGCCTATGTGGTCTTCATGCCACCTATTTCGAAGAACGTGTGTACATGTATCCTATTCTTACTGAAATGATGGGACACGTGTCAGCACATACAGAGGATGATTCTGATCGTGGAGGGCAGTTGTTAGCGTAAAGACAGATGTTGATACTCTTTTACGCACGAAAGCCCCAGTCTATAATTAGACTCATTTTTTCTCATACAACAGACACACACGGAGGGAGAAAACAGGAGAGAATACAGAGATCAGGACTTCGAGATTTTGATTCTCCAGAGCATTTTTCTTCAACTTTTCTTTCAGAACAGAGTGAAGCAAAGCAGAAAAGCATTCGGCCTCGCCATCAGTGCCCAAGTGCGTCAATACCTTTCTGGTGACTTAGTTCTTCCAAGTTGTTCTACTTCAAGCAGTGATCTTCATCATCATCATATGGTCCAAGGAACAAAGTGATCATTTACGAATCAGACTTCCATAGCAATACTTTCCCAGAATCAAATTTGTACTTCTCGTACTTTTCTTCTTGTTTTTGTTTTCAAAAGCCAATTCCTCCAAGGCATTTTGTTAATCGAAACAAAAATGGCGACTTTGCTGGGGACGACCTTCTCCTCTGACGAGGAGACGATTGCTCAATATGATGATGTTTCGGTCGGTTCGACCAAGAAGACTCTGGTGGTACACTTCGACCAGACTGCCTATGAGGAGATGCTCCGAACTGGGGGTGGTTCTCGCCATTCTAATGTTCAAAAGTCTCGCAAAGCACGAAAAGTTTGGATTCCCAAATCCAAAGTGATTTCTGATCTCTCTGCTGCTTCTGTTGACAAGGGGGTTCTTCCCACTCCTGTCGTAGGGGCTCCCGTTCATAACGAGGCAGTCCCTACTTCAAAGTTGCACTCGAAGTGTGACGATTTGTCTCCCGTTTGTAATGGTGAAGATAACCAGGTTTCACACCCACCGCGTAAAAATCAAGTTTTACGCTCAGTGGGTAAGAACCAAATTTTACGCTCAGTTCATAAGAATGAGACTCCCGTTCGTAATGGGGCAGACTCTAAAGCTTGTGCTTCTGGGTGTAAGAATCAGTCTCCCGTCGGTGACGCAGTAGGCCCAAATAAATTACGCTCCTCGCGTAAAACAAAATCTCCCGTTGGAAACGTGGCAGATAACAAGATTTTACGTTCCATGCGTAAAGATAAATCTCCTGTCTATGACAGTATAGATGAAATTTACAAAGATGCTCACAAGTCGAATGTGAATGTATCTAAACGTGTGCAGCGTAAAAATATTGTTGTTAAAACTTCCGTTCTACACCAACGACCTTCTTATACTGCTTTACGCAAGGTACCAAATTTACAAATCACACGCCAGGAAAATGGAGTCCTGCGTGCTAAATCTCAAGATTTACGTACACAATTCCAAACGCGTAGAAATGTACAATTTGGTTCTGCGAATACAGCCAGTAATCTTCTTTATACACAAGGGACTAAACGTTTTTTCACCCC
This sequence comes from Iris pallida, assembly GCA_029216955.1. Taxonomy (NCBI): domain Eukaryota; kingdom Viridiplantae; phylum Streptophyta; class Magnoliopsida; order Asparagales; family Iridaceae; genus Iris; species Iris pallida. The sequence continues at coordinate 26,386,265 of JANAVB010016195.1, forward strand.
CAATGTAATAAAGAAGAATACTTCATCCACTCCTTCTGACTTACGTGAATTGCTAATGCAAAAACATAAGAATAGACAATCTCCGGTGACATTCCCCCAAGAAAAACATCTTTGTGAATACCACCAGGTTGTGATCAACTGTTGTTGTTCGGCTTCAAGGCGATCAGTTTTTGATCGATTGAGTTTCAATGTACCTCCACATCAAGCTGAAGACCAAGAACATGAACCGCCATATGTGTCAGTCAACATGGCATCTCATACTAACAGAGGACGACGTCCAAGACGGAACACGTCCCAAACTCCAAGTCAACAACAGTTCAACAGGCTTCTTGATTCCTTTGAAGTAGTATATCAGAATACTCGATCAAGAAGACGAAGACAATTGCAGACTTCTGATTCAGAGGCTAGGGGTACTCAATCTTTTGAGTCTGATACCGATAGCGTGGATTTGTACTTCTATACAAAACCTTCTGTATCTTCAAGAGAGGTTGAATCCTACGCTGTTGGAGATGAGCCAGAGACGTCATCTGCTAATACAGAGCAACGTCTCACTGCTGTTGAACAATCACTGAAGGATATGCTTAACATGGTGCAAAATATGCATCAAATAATTTTGAATCAGCAAACTGCTCAACCGACAGTAGTGACACCGGCACCAGTAGCAGCACAAACTCAAGATAGTCAAGGGGCTGAAATACCTTTAAATATTCAAGAGCCCGCTGCTAATCAAAATTCTGCATCTTCGGATCCCATTCTTCCAGAAGATGTACCACCTCCAGTGGGGGTCATGGTGCATCCAACGACTACTCAGTCAAATGCGCTTCCTCAAACCAGTAAAGCCATTCAAGCAGTGCGTGAACTTAAAGCACAGTTTGAAGTTTTGAGGCACAAAGATCAACTCCAGAGGCTAGGGATTAAGCAACCTTATCCTCCTCATTGGAATGACGTACCCTTTCTACCGAAGTTCAAGCCACAATCCATGGTTTTGTTCGATGGAAAAGCATCTTCCAGTCAATATATCAATTACTTTGATATTATAACTGTACACTTGCAGAAAAATGATGCTCTTCTCACCCGAGTGTTCATCGGATGTCTGACGGGTTCAGCTTACGACTGGTATCGCAGCTTACCTGATAACTCTATTTCGTCTTTTGACGAATTCAAAGCAATGTTCCTCTTCCGCTTCTATGAAGGAGGTATGGACATGAACATGTCCTCCTTGACAGAAATCAAACAAAAGGAGAAAGAAGATACTCGAACATTCATTGAACGCTTCCGACAGGCTACTCTAAAGATGCCTCCTGGTATGCCAGATTCAGCATTGATTGACACATGCAAAATGAATCTGCGACCATCCATTGCTGTCTTCACGGGTTCCCAATTCACAGATTGGGCTTCGTTCATTATAGCAGCAGTTTCTGCCGAGACCAATGGTAGGTTGGCTCGCGAATATGGGATGATTTTCGTGTCAGAAGATAAAGGGAAGAAAAATAATCCTGGCAATAATCTCGACAATCGTAATGTGAAAGGAAAAGATACTCTTATGGTCAATCTTTCCAAGAGCAAGACGACATCAAGTAATTAAGAATCTTCTAAGCCAAAGGAAGAATACTCCTTTGACGAAAGCGATATCCCAGGGATATTCCAATGTTTGGTCAAAAGTGGTAAACTTCAGATTCCAGAGCCAAAAAGGCCTAATGAGGTGAATTTGACTGACAATCCCAAGTATTGTATCTATCATAGATACATTAATCATCCTACCAGTGCTTGCTATGTCTTGAAAAAGAAGATCCAAGAGCTGATAAATGGTGGCGCCATCGCTTTAACCAATGATGACCATACGGTGACAACCAATATGGTTTCTCTTCAGTTTGGGGATTTTCCTCCACAGCAAGTCCCAGATGGAATTATACCGATTTCGAAGGCGACGATGAAAATTATGAATATCCCGCCTGCCAGAGAAGAAAATACAGGATTGCTCCTCTCACATTGAAGAATGGTGAAATCATGTGGGTACATCCTGACTTAGTGCCTGAACTAGAAAATGAAGGTAAAACTTCAGAATCCAAGAAAGGCAAGAAAGTCAAAACTTGCAACATGATTTCTCATATTATTCCAGATCCTGATGATATGGATCATCTATGGAACGGCCTCCCTCTAGAAGATAGACTGAAAGGACTAAACATCTGTCCTCCAAGTCTAGCTCCTCCTACCAAGCTCAAGCTTACTCATTAGCAGTGGCTAGCCATGAATAGTTTTCCTTTATACCGGGCACAACGAGTCCTTGCTACTTATGAAAAGGCTCCAACAGGGATTTTTCCTCGTTTCCCGAATCCTTCTTCTCCCTTAACTACAGAGACATTTGTACTTTATTCTCCGGTAGTTGCAGAGATTCATTCCTCGTCCTGTGCTGAAACGCCTGTTCAAAGTCCACTGCCTATCCATTTGTATAGTTAGCAATCTGTCATTCTCATGAAGAAGATGGGTTACGACTTTCAAAAGGCCGAAGGTTTGAACCATGATAAAGGAATCCGTCTTCCTTCACAAATTCAAAATCAGAATTCTACCGCTGGATTGGGTTCTGAAATTTCTCGTAACCATCCTCGCAAGAAGAAGGCTAAAGGAAGAAAGACTAAATCCTGTAATATAGTACTTTCTTCTTCTGAGCCTGAAGAAGAAACTTTTGCTGGTACGAACGATCTAGAATCACCATTGATCGTCAATATTGGCAATTCTATGCAGAAGACGGATGATGGTCCACCGTTGACTAATTCGAAGCGTAGTAATCAGACTATAAATGATGTAAATATTGCTCATCTCTTTGATATCAATGAAGATTTCCTTTTCGAGTATATGGCTGTCAAGTTTATTGAGAAAATGACTTTATCTTCTGATAATCAAAGTCATCAATATAAAGACAACATAGATTCCTCATATGATGAATCCAGACAGATATTCTCAGTCAATATGGTTCAAACCGATGATGAATCAGAGCCATTTGAGAATGATCCTTGGGCTCAACAGATGGATACTCAATGGAAACTTCGTTTTGAACAGCGACAGCCACCTACAGAGGATGAGGTTATCCAGATCGATGTTGGAAATGGAATTACGCCCAAACCAATATTCATCAGTAAGAATCTTTCTGAAAATGAAAGGAAAGAATTGACAAAACTTATCAAAGATTATACTGACATCTTTGCATGGAGTTATGAGGATATGCCAGGACTAGATCCTAAAGTTGCTACTCATAAACTTAATATTTTGCCTAATGTCAAACCGGTTAAAACAACAGCAACGGCACTTTAGACCAGATATGATGGATGCAATTGAAGCAGAAGTCAAAAAGCTGATCACTTGTGGTTTCGTTCGTGGAGAACAACACCCTGATTGGGTGGCCAATATCGTTCCTGTTATGAAGAAGAACGAAAAAGTCCGAGTTTGTATAGATTACCGAGATCTTAATACAGCTTGTCCAAAGGACGAATTTCCACTTCCCATTACTGATGTTATGATAGACAATACATGCGATTTTGAACGTATGTCTTTCATGGACGGATTTTCGGGATACAACCAGATCAAGATGCATCCAGAAGATGAGAAGCATATATCTTTTCGAATACCTCTTGGGGTTTTCTGCTATACGGTTATGCCATTTGGTCTTAAAAATGCCAGTGCCACATATCAACGGGCTATGAGCAATATCTTTCAAGAACATCTACGGAAAATAGTTGAATGCTACGTAGATGACGTTGTTGTTAAAAGTCGGTCAAAGAATGATCACATTCAAGACTTGAAGACAGTATTTGAATTGATGCGCCAACATCAATTGAAAATGAACCCTACTAAATCTTTCTTAGGGGTTTCCAGTGGCAAGTTTTTAGGATTTGTCATTACCTCTCAAGGTATCCATGTTGATCCTGATAAGGTTAAAGCAATTCTTGAAATGCGTCCTCCTCGTAATCTGAAAGAGCTCCGTGGCTTCCAGGGCCGTATTGCTTATATCAGAAGATTTATATCTAATCTTTCCGGGAGATGTCAACCTTTCTCCCGTCTATTAAAGAAAGGAGTATCTTTCGTCTGGGACGAAGCATGTCAAAATGCCTTCAATGACATTAAACAATATCTTACAAACCCACCTGTCTTGGTACCTCCGGTAATAGGAAGACCATTTTTGCTGTACGTTCGAGCCTTCGATCATTCACTTGGCGCTCTTCTGGCACAAAAAAGCGACATGGGTCATGAACAAGCAATATATTATCTGAGCAGAACGATGGAAGGAGCTGAACACAGATATACTCCTGTAGAAAAGGAATGTCTAGCTTTAGTTTTTGTTGTCCAAAAGACAAGGCACTATGTCACTGGACAGACTATTCATGTCATCTCCAGAATAAATCCCATTCGGATATTGATGAGGAAGCCGAGCATTCTTAATTCCAGGTTAGCTACCTGGGCGATGTTGCTTACTCCTTATGACATGGTCTATGTGCCTCAAAAATCAGTAAAGGGCCAAGCATTAGCTGATTTCTTAGCTGCTCATCCTGTACCCGAAACTTCGAAGTTATATGAAGACATTCCAGACGAAGTAGTGGATTGCAACATGGCTTTGAAAAATGACATATGGCAATTATATTTTGATGGAGCATCACGAGTGGGACCTAAAGGCAATATTGTCTCTGGGGTAGGAATTGTCCTGGTTTCTCCTGACAAAATGGTTATATACCGTACCTATTCTCTTAATGAGCCGTGCTCTAACAACGTAGCAGAATATAATGCTCTATTGATTGGTCTCCAAGTAGCAAAACAATTGGATATCGGATTCCTAGAAGCTTATGGAGATTCACAATTGATTGTCAATCAAGTTAGAGGGACGTATGAAGTCAGAAATCCTGATCTCATCCCTTATCATCAAGTGGTAGTCGAGTTGGTCCTTTCATTCAAAGGATTCTTTATTGAATTTGTACCACGTTCTCAGAATGTAGAAGCTGATGCTCTTGCCAGCTTAGCTGCAGATTTGGCTGTCCCGATCCGAAGGCAAAATACAATTACTTTGTTAGATTGAGATTTATTCTGTGTGAAGAATAATCTGCATATCGAACAAAGTTATGTTACAGAGGCAAGTTCCCAGCAGAAAGATTGGAGAACACCATTCATTGATTATGCAGTTCATGGAATTTTGCCTGAAGATCCTAAAGAAGCTGCATCAATTAAAAGACGATCATTTCGATTCTATTATGATCCATCTTTGTATATGCTATATCGGCGTTCATATGACGGACTCTTGCTGCGTTGTCTTTCAGAAAGTGAAGCCAAACAAACACTGCGTGAGGCTCATGATGGTGTCTGTGGTGCCCATCAACCGGGTCCAAAGTTGCAAGATCGTATTCGAAGAATGGGGTATTATTGGCCCTCCATGATAGCAGATGCTGTAGACTATGCTAGAAGATGTAAAGCATGCCAGATCTACGCAGATTTTATTCATCAACCTTCTGAATTTCTACATCCTACAGCAGCCTCTTGGCCTTTCGAAGCTTGGGGTATGGACATTATTGGTCCTATTAACCCCCCTTCTGTCAAAGGACATCGGTTTATACTGGCTATAACCGATTACTTTTCAAAGTGGGCAGAAGCAGTTCCACTTGTTGAAGTAAAGACATCTAATGTAGTCAGCTTCATTAAACATCATGTCATTTATCGTTTCGGGATTCTTCGATGAATAATTCATGACAATGGACCACAGTTTGCCAGTCAGGCATTTTATCGGTTCTATGACAAGAACCGAATTTAAAATCTGGCTTCTACGGCTTATAATCCGGCTGCTAATGGTTTAGCTGAAGCCTTCAACAAAACGATCATCAACTTCTCCAAAAGTTTGTCTCTTCTAATAAAAGAGATTGGAATGAGAAGCTTGGAGAATGTTTATGGGCATACCGAACAACAGTCCGGACTCCTACTGGTTTTACATCATTTTCACTGGTTTATGGTTGCGAAGCTGTCCTCCCATTGGAAATCCAGATCCCTTCTCTCCGAATCGCTATTGCTAATGAGCTAATTACAGAGAATAATGATCGCTTACGCCTCCAAGAACTTGAAGGATTGGACGAGAAGCGTCTTCAAGCACAACAGCATATTGAGCTATATCAAGCCCGTATATTTTGAACTTTCAATCGTAAAGTCAAAGAGAGGGTATTCAAAATTGGCGAACTTGTGTGGGCTGTCCGAAGGCCAATAGTGATGACTCACAAGAGCAAAGGGAAGTTCCAAGCAAAATGGGAAGGCCCGTATGTGATTGAGTCCGTGTTCTCTAATAGTGCTTACCGGTTATCAAAACCCAATGGAGATCTACTCATGCTGCCGATCAATGGCAAATTTCTCAAGAAATACTATGTATAAAAAGAAAAAAAAGGAGACAGGACAAAAATAAAACTTCTTTTATTATTATTGTTCAAAATAAAAGATTAAGGACGAGGGCCACTCCCTTCCTTATTGAATACATAGTCAGCCAATACAGAGAAGGCATCGTTTCCTGAACCCATAAAAATTGGCAGACAGCCATCCTCAATGATTCTTCTTCAGGAGTTTTTCCGGGCTCTACTAGGAAAGCAAGAATGTCCTGGGGCGACTTGGGCGTAGAAGAACTGTTGCTTACTTCAGTCGGGCTCGTCACTATTGGCTCAGCGGGGCAGGTCTCAGTGATGTCCTCAATGTCCCTAGAGACTTCATTCTTTTGCTGTGCATCCTCAGAAGACATTCTTAATTGAGGAGCAGAAATGGGAATGGAAAGGTTACAGAGAGTTCTCGTCTATTTATAGAAGAGGATTATTAATGAACCGGTCTCTGAAATTGAAAACAACTTCTCATTTCCGAAAAGACCCATTCGTTCATATTACTAGGTTCATCCATTTAATTATGGAATTGAATCGTTCTTTCTGTCCCTAAAAAATATGCTGATTCATCCTCTGTTTCCAAGAAACACGTTGAAACCTCCACCACCTTGACATTTACGCTCACAACATCTGTCTCCTTAGCCCCCAGCCACCAAGATTTGGTTAAGCTGATTTCTTGTCTCTGGGAAAGAGATTTTATATATCTTCTATTTTATCGATTGATTAGAAGGTGGGATTTGCTATTTATCATGTTTCCATGACCTCTGAATAAATAACCTACTTCCTTTTTCCTATCTATCACTTCTACTTTCGACCTCTGCATAGATATTAATCGAATTTTCTTTTGAGTTCATATATGCTATTATGTCTATATTACCTCTGATAGCATCATATACTCTAAAACTGAAAATAAGATTTTATTTATCTATCATGTCCATATTACATCCAGATAGATACAAATCATTGATCATAGAAGAATCATCATTTCATTCCCATACTATGATAAAAGTCTATTACATTTCTTAGACTTTTCTTTATAATGGAAATCTATTACAAATTTTGGATTTTTATTCTATACCACAACAATAACCTAATGGAGATCTATCTTCTTCTTTGGATCTTCTCCGTCGGACCTTCTCCGTCGGGTTCGTTGTTGGTGGCAGTTCCTGACTGTCTGAGCCCCAGTGGTAATCGGGACAGCAGGAAACAAACTCTGGTCTTATCTCTCAGACGAGAGGAGAACCCCAGAGTAGGGCAGCCCGAAGGCGTGTTGCTGCCAATACAACTGGTGGATTAGGGGCAGCACCTCAAAGGAGATAGGAACGTATCCAGCATTGGGATACGATTCCTAGTTCTGCCGTGAAAGGAACTCTACTACCCGATCCCTCGGGGTAGAGTTGACTCCACCGTCCAACTCTTCGTGTATAAAGGCTCTTCCTACCAACGGAGGAAGACCCTTCTATCTCACGAAGAGTTCTGAGTTGTTTGATTTATGCGTCAAAAGCGCATGAGCTCCCTGATGTTGATGTCAGAAGAACGCTCTCCACAGCGTCGAAGTCACCAATGCCAGTTCTGAAAAAGCTCTTCAGCCAGGCTTCTGCAGAAAACAAAGAAGAAGAAGTGTCATCAAATGCGTATCGAACGCTAACTAAAGACAGATGGCAAGGCTTTTACGCCAGTGTTTCAACAAGGCTTTTTATGCCAGTGCTTCATAAAGGCTTTCACTCCATTTGCTTCAGCAAGGCTTTTACGCTGGTGCTTCACAAAGGCTTTTACGCCAGTGATATAACAAGGCTTTTACGCTGGCACTTCACGAAGGCTTTTACGCCAGTGATATGACGAGGCTTTTTACGCCAGTGCTTCAGCACGACTTTTACGCCAGTGCTTCAAACAAGGCTTTTACGCCAGTACTTCAGCAAGGCCTTACGCTCGTAAAATAGCCGTTTTCAAAAACAAGAAATTCGAAGACAGATATTTACTTACGGTCGAACTTGCCATTTGAGTCGAAAGGTTTGGCTCTAATGATGGTTGAATCTACGCCTAATGATCGACCATGCAAAGGAACAACGTTGAAAAGCTCCGCCATCTCTTATTTGAAGAACAACATCGCAGAAAGCTATCTTCAGGAGGATGAGTATGAGAATACATGAAACATTCTCGGCTATTTATAAATACTGAAGAAGTTATTAAGATGAGTCTATTTCGGGAGAAGATCTTATTTAAAGGATCTTGTAACCATAAGATAGACACCACGTGTTGGTTTGTTTCTTGGGAATCAACAATCACGGAAGCAGTCAACAGAAGTGCATAAACAAATGCACGTTCATAGATGGGGTTAAAACATCAAATATTTTATTTATAAAGGATGGAAGCGGATCCCTACATATAAAGTCGCAGTACACAGAATATTATTATTCTTTGGGTTGACAAAGGGATGCACCCAACTCAGGCATACTGCGAATCCCAGAGCGACGCATCAGACAAAGGAATGCTTCTGCGTCACCCGGTCCCTCGTATGCAGTTGAAGGACCACCATCAATACGACTGAAGACTGCTGGGTCAGCCCAAAGCACTTTAGAAGATTTTGCGCTCGCTCGTTCTCTATCTCGAGGTTAAGCCTGGCGACCGAGGCACCCTCCACAATTGGCTCTTTCTTTGGCGCCATATCAACTATGAGGATGAATATTAAGAGTAAAGAGTTTGTCCTTATTTATACAAATTAAAATGACTCTTCACATTCCTCATTGGAAACCGCTCACTCGGGAAGATGAAGATACATTTGAAAGTTACGAAGAAGAAAATTTATTGTGGCGGTTAAAGTGTTGACCAACATTATTTTTCTCTCTTGAACATTATGCTGACTGTTGGATATCCCCGCTCTTACGCGGTTGACTGTTGCGTATCCCGAATTTTGCGCTCAGCAAATCTCAACTTTTACGCTTCTGTTCAAAGTGTTTCAAATTTTGGGACATTTGAAAACTTTGAAGGGGGTCTTGTAGGAGCGTAAAAAGTATTTCAATGAGGGAGTCATCTCAGTCATAAGTGGCCCGCTTTACGCCTAACAGAGCAGGGAATTTCTTTACGCCCAAGACAAGGCTAATTGTATTACGCCTAAGCAGATTGATCTTTTTACGCTTGGGTCTACACCGGTGATTTTACGCCAAGGACTGAAGCAGCCTCTTTCACGCTGGACAAAAGCCATCAAATCTCGCATTTAAATCTGACTTTGACATGAAGATATCAATGATGGCATTTACCACAGAATTCAATGGAATTTGTCTCATACAAAGACCATTGTTGTCGTTTATAGAGATCGAGCTACTTTACGCTCACTGAATGGTTTCTTTTACGCACGGGGTTTTACATGAGTCTTTACGCTCATAAAAAACAATGTGTGCGTGAAGTCTATTTGAGCCATTTTACGCTTAAGGTTATTCGATAACCGCTTTACGCTGGAAACCCATGACAGAGCTAGTTTACGCTCATCTTTTTACGCCCGATTCGTTCTGGCCAGTCTGGAACGTGGTGTGCCTACGTGGTCTTCATGCCACCTATTTCGAAGATCGTGTGTACATGTATCCTATTCTTACTGAAATGATGGGACACGTGTCAGCACATACAGAGGATGATTCTGATCGTAGAGGGCAGTTGTTAGCGTAAAGACAGATGTTGATACTCTTTTACGCACGAAAGCCCCAGTCTATAAATAGACTCATTTTTTCTCATACAACAGACACACACGGAGGGAGAGAACAGGAGAGAATACAGAGATCAGGACTTCGAGATTTTGATTCTCCAGAGCATTTTTCTTCAACTTTTCTTTCAGAACAGAGTGAAGCAAAGCAGAAAAGCATTCGGCCTCGCCATCAGTGCCCAAGTGCGTCGATACCTTTCTGGTGACTTAGTTCTTCCAAGTTGTTCTACTTCAAGCAGTGATCTTCATCATCATCATATGGTCCAAGGAACAAAGTGATCATTTACGAATCAGACTTCCATAGCAATACTTTCCCAGAACCAAATTTGTACTTCTCGTACTTTTCTTCTTGTTTTTGTTTTCAAAAGCCAATTCCTCCAAGGCATTTTGTTAATCGAAACATTACTGTTTAAGACAGAAATAAAAATAAAAATGTATTAAAATTTCGGGAAGAGGGGTTACAAATATACCCATCATAGAAGTAAATTCGTCCTCGAATTTAAGGACTACTAGGTTAGACTGACTTAGTTGATCAAATCTTATCAAGATTTAAATAAATATTTAATCCAATAAATCAAGAATCGATCCATAATAATTTTAAAAAATAATTCTAGATTTTATTAATAACATTTAAAATACTTTTAACCAAATCTAAATATAATACTTGATAAATAATTTTAAATGGATACTAAGTATTATCGAATAACTTTTAGAATGTACTTGCATAGATCCTAACAAATTTAGTAAATCTTCATCTAATAATTTGTCACTATACGAATATAAAGTAATATTTGACATTATTCAAATACCTTTAAAATTGTAGAAATAATTGATAATAATCTTTAAACTTAAAAGTCTATTTTTTTTACTATAAAAAAATTTCTTTAAAAAAACTTTGGAAAACCTTCTTTCATTTCAGAATACCTATAATAGAATCTAAATAAATAAAAAAATTTAAGACAAAATTTTCAAAATTTTGGGAGAGGACTTACAACTACCCACCTTACAATTATTTCATACTAGAAATTTCAAAGGCCACGATTAGGCACGACTACAAAATATAATCAAGAAACAAAATTTCAATCGATACGAATAAAACATCAAATGATATAATCACGAGGATGATGTGATTCATGATCAGATTAGTCACACGTAATCGCGGATAGGATCAAAATAATTTTAAAAAAAATATACAAAAGAAAAATGTGGCTTGGCACAATCAACCTTGGTCAAAATGGTTTAGTCGACGACCAAAATGTTTTAAGAACGATCAAAATTGAAATGGTTTGGCACGACCAAATCGTAGTCAACGTGGTCTAGTCACGATCAGAATCGCCAAAGAACGATCAAAATTTTAGGTAAAAATCTAAACGAGGTTATAGTCACTTAGATATAATTTAAGATACAGTTACGATCAAGATTAATCGTGTAAGTCATCCAAGCATGATCAAAATTGGAGGATGGCACGGGCATGAACAAGATCAAAATTGTCATGTTCATAGTAGAATAAAATTTTTGACATTAGCAATAATTGAGTTGAAGTATATGCACGATTATGATTATGGTCAAATAGTTTAGTCTTAATTCAAGTCATTTAGGAACGATCAAAACTCAAATTTGTTTGGCATGATTAACTCAATTAACTTATTTAGGCAAAATTATTTAAGCACGATTATCGAGTGAAAATCTAGAAGAATATGTGAATTAACTCGATCGAAATATAGTCAAAATGGTCTAGTTGCGATCAGAAAGTCATAAGGATGATCCAAATCGAAATTGTTTTTAACACGATTCAATTATGTAGGCATGATCATTGAATCATAATCTAGGTATGATTATGAATCTAGTAGAAGGAATTTAAAATAGGCTTAAACGATTTCTAGGGAAACTAATAATGATACGTAAAGTGAAAAGATAAAAGGAAGGGTCCAAGATATGAAAAGATAAGAACTAATCAAATCTTAGTCGGGAGTTCATGAAATTGTGAACCATAAAATTCAATAGTCACATGCTAAAAAGGATGTAGTCTCTATAGTATTCGAAGACCGTATATATATTTGAAGTCACTTTACCGATAACTTATGCCTCGCCAGTGTACATCTGGCTGCAGTAAACCCTTGGTTTCATGAAGCAAGTATAATATGGTATCAAATACCCTATCAACTCCATCCAATATTGACATAAATATAACTAAGGTCAAAATAGGACAACCAAGACATAGTTCTAACAATGTTTGATAACTTACGCTTACTTAAAATTACTTTAACTTAGGGATCCTGTCTCGCCAGTGCGCTGCTGGCTGCAGTGAACCCGTAGTCTCGATAATTCAAATAAATGGCGACAGTGCGCTGTCTTTCCATTATAAGTCATCAAAACTATTCCAACTATATCCACAAAATTTCAAAGGAGCTTCTAGAATTTTAACATGTTCCATCATGATAGAAAGTTATAAGTATCTGCCATTGAAGAAAATATCGGTTTTGAAAATCAAACTATCGATTAGGTATAACTTTTTTTTTGAAAGACAAACAAACGATTAGGAAAAGTATTGAACATAAGAGAAGTAGAAATCTATAACTTTTATTTCTCTAATATTCAAGGATCGAGGGGAAAACATAAAACAAAACTGACTCAAAATTATCATATGTATAACTGAAAATGTTAACAGAATAAAATATTGATAAAATAATTACCTATGGCCATTAAGTAATACGACCTAGGCAGGAAAGATAATTCGAACTGATTCCAGGGTGATCAAGATAGGAGAAGGGTAAGTATCTATTCGATAAGTCTCGATTCTTGACAATAATTGATTAGGGAGGAAATAACTGAAGATAAGAGAAGTTCAAACATTTTAATCTCTATTTCATGGATATCTCAAATGATCGAAGGAACACATTGAATCAAATACTAACTCGAGATTCGTATATGGAAAACAGAATCAAAAATTATAAAAATAATTCCTTATGGCAAAATGGGAATTGTTTAAGCAATTCAGACTTACTATATGATGATAGTTAGAGAAGAAAAAAATAAATGATCAAGATTGGGATTGAATCCTAGGAATACCTAATTTACCAGGCGGATAGCTACCCACCTTATAATTTACCGTCTTATCAAAGCGTAATAGCATATCTGTAGAATTTCTCAACTTTTCTAAACTTAATAATTCCTTACCTAAATTGTATGGCCTATATAACAATCCTTAACTACCCCACAGTCAAGTTGAATAAGGGACTTATATTCCTACTCATCCTCCTAAATCAATTCAATCCTAATTATGAATGAGCATTTTCTAGTCGCAGGCTCGCAGTAGTACGACTAACATAGGTACTACCACGAGTTCGCATAATTTGTGAAGACTGGCTTGCATGGGCCACCACAAAAACTTGTCATGACCCACACCCCGCTTTTCGGGATACGATTGCCTGTTCAAGCCAGCCTGTGTCGCAGTGTCAGCGGTAGAACGCTGTCAAGCCCATGATGCTCATAATCACTAATAAGAAAACTTTATTTGCTCATTCACCAACTAAATTATTTTACAACATTTCAAAGTTTACATTTAATCCAAGTACATTGCCTCACAAAATAAAATAAAATAAGTAATCTATCTGACTAATCTTCTAGGTTGACCTCAACATACCCATACCTCCCAAAATGATAAGAGAAGCCACGACAAACCTGAAAAATATTAGTTTTTAGTCATGAATGGAATGAGGACATTTTAATAGCAGTTCCAATAATTTGACAGTAAATAATACTGAAGTACATGATGAGTGGGTCAACAGAGAATCATGGCAAGAGACATGTGAGTAAAAACATGAGAGCATGGCATTCAAGACAATGATGTAACTATAATAAATGATTGAACGAAGAACTGTAATATAGCAAGACTACCTTTAATTAGTGAGTTGAAATACACTTTTGACTTGTAAACGGTTAAGGGGTAAATCCGGCACCCCGCACGTGATGTGTGTGACTGCTATCAGATATGAATAGACAAATGGGTGTTTTTGGGTATATCTACATGTCTACATGTCTACTAATGTATTTTCCTGCCCGACTAGTACTCATGTATCCAAACTGGTTACGAACACGGTAAAACATTGGTCACGAACAACATGTAAAGAATCCATAACTACCATAACGTGTACCCATCAAAAATCAACATAATATCAATGTAAAACACTACCAAATAAATGAATCATTGAGATGATAAAATATAAAAAACTATCAGAAATGTACTCGCCTGAGGTCCTTAGCTGATGAGATCGATACTACTAACCACTCAAATGAGCCACGAAAAGTCAACCCGCGCAACAGTCTCCGAGTGCTGAAACATACATCACCAACATGTTTGCATAAAAGTAATGTCTAAGAATGCCTACCCAAAAGTCTAATTCTAGATACAGGACAAAATCATAATTTCGAGTCAAAATGATGTCCGCCGTTGGACCCGCTTTGTACCAAAAAGCGTGCCAGAGCCTATGGTCTCTAATGTCAACAAAGTATATGTCTACTGGTCCGATTTGATGATACGAACCCAACCGTATATCCAAAGTCGGATTCCGACAGGCCGTGCACAAATTCTACTGTTGGATCGGGTCACGAGACTACCAAAATAGTATTCTGGTCGAACTTCTCAGAATTGGACCAAACTTGGTATATAGGACCACAAAAATAATACGTTCCTGCTAGCACAAGTTATGTCTCAAGATGACGAACATGCACAAAGTTAAGGGCTAGTTTGCAAAGAGACCGATACGGGGTATCTCGACGGATACGTCTCAATTTTGTCGCACACAAACAGCAAAATCGAGTTCTGTCGAATCCCACACGTCCGCAACATCCGTACACGCCTTTCGACGCTCACGGGTTGTGACCACGTCGTCCGATTTGTCGGGGCACACGCCGTATCGAGAGTTTTTCCAAAAACTTATGGTTTTAAAAACTATTTTTTCCTAATTTTTGGAATCAAATTAATCTGCATATAAATAGTGAAAAGTTTGACAAAATAGGTTTTACAGTCCTATGGTTTGTCTACAAGGTTGTTCAAACAAGATTTCTAAACTGTTCACAGGTCGACGAATAATGACCTTCAAACACTGGTAGTTGGACAGTTTTCAGTCTTATTTTGGGACAGATTTTTCCTAGATTTCGTATTAATTTCACAAGCAGGTCGTGCCATCTTATCTGAATCCCCTTAAAGGGAGTTGGAGAGGGTTAAGTAGGCTATATGTAGAAATTTACGAATATAGAAACCGTCGAGCGGGGAAGGAGAAAAAGGATGAGGAAGAGAGGTACCTGAGCGGCAAACTGCTACGATATGCCATGTCTCGTGCGGACCAGGCGCATTTCTCGGCCACCATCGGCTGTCTCTGGCGGCACGCGTCGATGGCCAGGTCACCAGGAAGGGGGGCGCTGGTGCTAGGGAATCCTAGGTTTAGGGTTTGAGTTTTCTCCTTCATCTCTCACTCTTCCTCGATCTTTATAACAGGGCTCAGCTGGGCTTTGCTAAGTTGTGGGAATGGTAGGGTGTGGGCTGAGTATTTCATCTCGTGAGAATTCAAAATCACGCGATATTTTGTTTTTGTTTTGTTTCCTTTTCTTTTTCTATTTCTTTTCTTTTTCTTATATACATTTAGATTTGTATACTTTATCCCTAAAGCATGACTACATATATTTACATATACTATATATATATCTATATGCATATATTTATGATTACTCACGTATATATATATATAATATATATATATAAAAAAATATAAAATATATATATAAAATATATATATATTTCATATATATATATATATATATATATATATATATATATATATATATATATATATATATATATATATATATATATATATAATCCTTATAAATAATATTTTTTATGGTGAACCAATATTATAGTATATATATATATATATATATATATATATATATATATATATATATATATATATATATATATATATAAATATATATATATATATATATATATATATATATATATATATATATATATATATATATATAAAATATAAAATATATATATATATATATATATTTTTTTTTAAAAAAAAATATAAAATATATATATATATATATATATATATATATATATATATATATATATATATATATATATAAAACAAAATATATATATATATATATATATATATATATATATATATATATATATATATATATATATATAATATTTATATATATATAATATTTATAAGGATAAATAATAACTTCATTAATGATAACAAATTATATGCATTAATATAGCAATATCCCAAAATCTTTTATAATAATTTCATTTAAATGGAAAAATTGCCCTAATATATTCACGGGAGGTTTCTCCACAACAAAATATTTATTAAATATCAATAACGCTTTATAAAAAACAGAACCACTATTTATATAAAATAAAATAATGGATCATTAACCAAATTACCAAAACATACATATGATTTACATCTATATGGTCCATTTGGACACACTACCCGACTACATGAGCCTGGGTGTAGGACCGATTGTAGGAACGAGTTGTATAGCACAATATTCTAGAGGGAGGTGAATAGAGTAGGCAGCGAAAATTAACTAATTAAAAATATTAGCAGCAAGATCACAAAATATATATCACAGATATGTAAATAAAAAATAGAGAGCAGAGAGCAAACGCAAACACAAGGATATATACTGGTTTTCCTCTTGTGAGGACTAGTCCAGTCGGAAGAACTTTAGCTTCCAGTTGAATCTACTATGGAAAATACCACAAGTTTTCATCCGAAGTTCTTGCAACTTCTACAACGCGAGCTTTGATCCAAAGTACTCGACCAACTTCAATTGTGAAGTGTCTTTCTTCAATCAAGCCTCTGATTACAATCACTCTGAAACTTCTAGACCATACTGCACTGGCAAATAGACTAGCGGATTGTAACTGGCTTGAGATTTGAAAATAAATAGCTTAGAATACTTTGGAAGAAGTAGTAGGCTTATAGAGAAGAGATATAAAAGTGAATTGGTGTGTTGAAATAATCAATATCCTTCTCCATTTATAGTTTTTTCAAAGGCAGAATTCTGACAGAATTCAGGCAGAACTCTATGAGAAAATCTCGGCAAGATCCGTAACTATAGGAGGACCAAGTTCAAAATCCAACGTCTAATAAACGAATTCTGGCCGAATTCTGTTTGAGTTCTGTCAGGGTTTTTGCAAATTGATTTTGGGCTTTTTGAAAAGTCAAGCAGTTAGAAAGTAGCTTGGGCTTTTGTAAGTAGGCTTGTTTTCAAAATGAAAAGGTATTTTGAAAATGTTTCTTGGGTAGCCTATTTGCCAGTACGATGCAGTTTACATCGTATTCCTAGACTCAATACATTGATCAAAAAAGAAAACAAATAGCCGTTTGATGACGCCTTTCTTCTGATATTTGAGCAAATATGAAGACGCCTTTTTCCTTGACGGCAATCGTCCAAAGATAAACAGATCTGGAAATCTGAATAACTATCGGTGGCTTCGCCACCGAACCCCCACGGGTGGCGCTGTCCCCTCGACCCCTGTCCGTTGACCGGGCAGCGGAACCCCCGATGCGAGGCCCCGAATAGGTCATTGTGCGATTCAGAGAAATCTTCTTGTATGACGCCGTCTTTGGCCCATCAAAAAAATTCTCCATTACATATGTCCTGGTTTGACAAAGCTTGATCATGCTTACTGCATGTCTAAGAACATGTTAGACGAACAAAATAATACGATACATGTATAGCAATATGATATAGAACATTTAGGACATACTAAGTTTAAGTAGCAAAATGATAGTGATTACATGAATATTAGTGACGTCATTATGTTAAACTTAATTGATTAGCCATATTCAAAACATGATATAATCATTGGACTAACAATCTTTCCCTTTTTTATTATGGCAAATCGGTTAAGTTTAATATATATACAATAGATGCATGTATCACTAATAAATACATAATACGAGAATATTGTGTGCTAACATAAACTTATTTCTCCCCTTTTGACATGATCAAAAATAAGCTCTCCCGTAAGTAGAGCTAAAATGAACTCAATCATAAGTAAAAGAGGAAAGCAAAAAATAATCATGATCAAGGATTAGGAGAACAGTGTAATGACAAGTTTAGAAAATTGCATAACCAAATTAGAAAAACTTGTCAAAACACAACATAGTTGGTTGAACTTTAACAAAGAACACCGAAATCAAGCAATACATAGTTTACCAACTAGAAATCCAAAAATGACATTCAAAACACAATATAATGAATAAATAAAATTGCAGTTTCGAAATTGACTTTAATAAGTAGATATCAATAACATAGAATCCTATTATTGGTCATAAATAATCCATACGAAAAAAATAAAAATTTATAGGTCTAGTATATACCAAATAAATAAAAATATAATGAAACATTTAATAATGATAACAAAAAAAATATGACTCATAATTTGCCCATACAAATTAGTGAATCAATTCCATAAAGAGTATAATCATCGAAAAAGAAATCAAAATAAACTAGAATCTATGCAAAATCTATACCAAAGTCCATGCATTTGAATTTAATTACCATAGCATGATATATGTATACCCATTAGATAAACATGAAGGCAATGAAGACAAAATACTTGAGAAGTAGAAATTAAGTCGACTTGAATGCTCCCCTACAAAGTATGATCAGTCTAAATATAGATAATCATGAACTTTAAGATAAAATCTCAATAAGAAATGCCAAAAGTAATTTTAAACTCAATCAAATAAGGATAATTAAATATATATATTTGGCAAGATAACTTTTAGAAACTCGAATGAGAGAATTCAAAATAAATAATAATAATCATATATTCTCTTATCTATTACAAATCCAAATATCATGAACAACTCCACAAGATATTTTAAGTAAAAGAATATACGTCCATAATGAACTAGGTATACTACATATTAAAGGCATAAAAGAGTTAAATTTGCTCCCCCTTAAAATATGCGTGTCTAGTTCCAAATAATATATATGCAAAAATAAATAAAATAAATAATAACAAAATCTAAAGAATATCTAAGATATGAATTTTTCTTTCCTTTGATCAAATGCATATAAAGTTCCAAAAATAAATATCATCTTTAGGCAAATAAAAGAAATATCCAATGAATAAATGGTTAAAGATGAACAAACAAAATATATCTCCAATAAATATATAAAAGAAATATTTCAAGACATTAAAAGATTTTGAAAACTGTCTTTAATAATAACATTTAAGTACCGGACAGATTCAACAAATCAAAAAGAAATCAAAAAGGCTTTTTAAAAATGTGGAATTTATAACGAAAAACTGTCTTAGTAAATGTTCGAATGCGTCCATTTAGTCCTCAGACTGAAAGCTGGCGATTCGAATCACGAAAATAATTTCAATAAAAGAATCCATAAATCATAAATAAACCCATTTGAACAAATAAACATAACTAGATAAATGTTCAAAGAAAAGTGTATTCTAGATATATGGCATGTCAAGGGGACAATTGACTTGAAACAATTAACTACTCCACCTTTACATGGTTATATCCAAAAATAATAGTATATATAAAATTTAAGAATTTCAGAGATATATTTTCAGAAGTAGAAAACTAATTCAAAAATATTATGTCTTCTTATCAAAGTTCATTTCTTCCCTTTTAAAGCCTTAGCACGGTGTCCACCTGACAACCGTAAGGTTTAAAGAAAAAAAACGCTTTGAGAGAGATATTCAATTCAATATGCATGACTTCTCCCCTGCAAAGAATTACTGTTGTAGACAGTAAGTAACTTGAATAAGAAGATAATAATATAAAGCTCAAAATTATTGAATATTACACAAGTTAAAGACGAAATCACAAGACTATAATATTCAATGAGTAGTCACAAGATCAAGTCTGAATATCGAATAGTGTGACAGAAAAATATACATATCAAAAGATGACAGACATAAACCTATGAAGATCAATATATGTAACCTTTTATAAAATTAAATCATTAAATAATATTATCCATTAAATCTAAAATTCAAAATCCATCAGATAACAATTGCAACTAGATCTCAATAAATCTTTAGTTTATAAAGTGTTGATCAATCTTGGATTAGCTGTAGGGGTACTGTCCCAACTAACGGAGGTTCACCGGGGAACACTTAAGTACCGCTTCGCTTTAGCCATAGCCATGGTGACAAACAAACCATTTGTAGGCTTGTACCCAAAATAAATCTCTTCTTTAATAACCGAGGATTTAAGAAGAATTAGTGCAATGTGAAATAAATTATATTCTATGGGCTTAAAAAAATCTTAGAACAATATAGCATACATTATAAGATGTATTAATTACATTTATCCATATATGCTACAAAATTATTGGGTAACAATAAAATCTAAAACATTTGTAAATCAAAATGTGGGACCTAGATACGTTGATGTATTTTGGAACCTAGGGGACTGGGTTCAGTACCTTGGATCCAGAACTAGATGATAGTTGCAAGTACACCTTAATAAATCTTAAGTCAATAAAGCATTGATCACTTCGGGTTAGCTGTGGGGGCTGGTTCCCAGCTAGCGGTAGTTCGAAGATATACCAATCGCTTCAGGCTATTTACACCTGTATGACAGAAGGACCCTTTCGACTTGTTCCCAAAATGATCTCTATTTTTAAGAACTTAGATTCAAAGGAATATATGCAGTATAATCGAACAACATCGAAATCTAGAATATCTAAATATAAAAGAAGTAAATACCCAAAGAATGGTTTATCAAGATCAAGATATTGAAAAATTATTTTAAAAACAGAAGTCATCTATCCAAAATGTCAACCAAAAAGTCAAAAAACATAATTAAAAGAGGCTTTGAGGAAGAAGCTAATAAGAGAAGAACATAAATTTGTTCAAAGTAATCAATAGCTAATGTATGAGATAAGCACAAGTTTGAAACTACTATTTAAAATAATATAGAACTTGAACTTAACTCATATATCCCCAGAAAGATATTTATACAAAAATATAAGAAACATATGAGCAATATATAAACGAAAACGAATTATGTATCCTTAATAAGCATAAGAAAATATCACAAGATCAAAAATATATAAAAATATGCTTTGTCAAATAATGATGTAATTGATTCATAAGAAGTTAATCACAATAAAATTTGAGAATCAATTGTGAATATATTATGCAAGCTATGTATATACTTTTCAAGTAAATAGAAGACTTGTGCTAAACATTCATACTTACAAAATACCGATTAAAGTAAATATGACATGTTAAAGACAAATCGGTAAGAAGTGGCCATTAAAAAAATATTAAAGACGAAGAGTCAAAACATATTCACCAAAACAAAATTAAGCTCCTATGCATCCTTCAAGAATAAAGATTAAAAGTAAATAGCATACATAGACAAATGTGTCACACTAATAGAAAATAAAATACTATATAGTGTGAACTAATCATTTAAGCTAAACAACTAGTCAAGCTAGGATTATGTCTCACATTGATTCAAACAATAAATAATTTAAAAGATATCAATGAAATCTAATAGCAAGACATCAGTAAGAAGATGCTAGGTATTAAAAACTATTTAGGAAGCATATTACCGAAGTGGTTGTAGTGACCGTACTTCTGTTGGTGCAATTGCATGGAAGATGACTTTTGTAGCTTTGCAATCACCAACATGTTCCATGGTTCTATTTGATATGAGAAGCTTCACCTGCAATATTAGGTGAAGACTTTGGTATCCAATACTTGGATCCACATTTGTTAGCTTTGGGAACCCATTTGCACAAGTTCATATCAACAAGTTTTCTAATCTGACAATGATTAGAAACATGTCCAATCATACCACAATAATTATAGAAAGAATTAACATTAGTACTACGTGCAACAGTATGAGAACATGCAGTAGTGTAATATGATGTGCGTGGATACTTGTGTTATTGCCGGGACACAATTTTTTTTGATGGAAAACTGAGAAGATGAAACAATTATAAAAACAACATTCCAATACAATATTTCAAGGAAGGTTGCACAAGTTTAATGAAGATCTAAAAAGATCTCGTTACAGTAGCATACGATATTACGAGAATCTAAAAAGATTTCTTAATCCACATCAACAAAGAAGATGACAGACGATTGATGGATGAATATCCTGCTGGGGTGAATGATCACCATTGCTCAAAGCTATATTCGCCCCATACGAATAGCTTTCAGGTAGTAGCAAGTTCGTCAGAGAACTTTGGAACACTCCTACTCTTCTGACTCCTCAGATCATATACGGACTCCCGTGCAAAAGCAACGCTGGTGCATCACTTCTCTTCTCTCTCAAGACTTCCGTTTACTTGTGTTAAAAAATACTTGTAAACTTTCGTAACTCTCTGTATATGCCTGAGTAGCAACTGACCGATTAGCACAACATTCGAGACATGGTAAAAACCACTCTGAACGTGCAGTAACCGCTCATATCATGCACAAGCACGATCTGAAGCAAGTTGTACACCTTGCGCACCCTGAGCGCCTTGTACACCATGCACTGAGCCACTTGTGCCACTTGTACGCCATGCGTGCCCTGCGTACCCTGGGCCGTGCAACCTGGACCGCACAACCTGGCAGCGCACTGGTCGTACAACTTTGCCGCACAACCTGGCAGTGCACCTAGCCGTGCAAGTGGCTTGTGCAACGAGCGCAACTTAAGCGCACTATGCGTCTAGCGACGATGCTGACATGCTAAGTACAAAGCGTGCCAACAAAATGCTATATTACGCCTCACGAGCCCATGAGCCCGAGTTCGTGTCCGAGTTCGAGTCCGAGTCGCTAAGCCCCTATGGGGCTTAGCTCCAATGGAAATAAATTTTCCAAGAGCAAAAAGCATGAATGCTTTCAATTGTTGATTTAGCCTTTTTCCTATTAGAAAAATAACCCCACATGGCACACCCATGTGCACCTCCACACCACATGTGCATCTCTAAAAGAGCATAGCTAATATATAGAGATACAACTCCTTTGGCCTAGCCAATGTGGGACTAAAGTTCCAATATAAAAAGGCCAAAACCCAACAACTTGTAATAGAAAGCATGGTTGTGTGAAGCTTTAGCTTTGCTTGCTTCCTTTCTAGATGATCTGTCGTGTGTGACTTTCTGAAGTGCTATGTGTCTTGTGTTAGACTGAGTCATAGGTTGTACTACCTGCTTTCTCAGTCTAATCTTTAACTTTTTAGAGTTAGCACAGATCTCATTATATTTAGCAGAAAGAGCATCAATTCTACATGAAGCAATAAAATACTTCTTCTTTTCAGATTCTAGTTCCTTCTTAAGTTTAGCATTTTCTTGAGTAATTTTCTTAATGCAATCAAGTGCCTCATGCAATCTAAATTCAAGTATGAAAATCTCAGTAGAATTATCAGAAGGAGAAGTATTTCTTGCATCATTCAATAAGCAAGAAAGCTTTTCATTCTCACGCTTATAGGATTGAATATCCTTTCTAGCTTGCTTATATTTATCTAATACTTTCTTGTATTCTTCTAATAGATTACTGAAAGCATCAGATAACTCATTATAAAAAGATTCACTCACTTCAAAAGAATTGTTGTGTACCCCGTTTGATAATGCTATTGAGCATAAATTTACAGCTTGATGAGGTCTCTCTTCTTCTTCTTCTTCAGAATCTTTTACTTCGCTTTTACACCATATGCTCATGCTAGCGTACTTGTGAGACGATGATCTTCCTTCATTTGATCATTCATAGTGACTCCCATTTCTAGTAGTAGTACAATCTTCTTGGATGTGGCTATCTTCTTGTAATTGTCACATACAAGCTCTTCTTCGTATATGGGATTATGTTGTACCTTAAATCCCAATTCTATTATGCACATATTTGTATCATTATGAAGATTATCCTTCTCTCCGGAGTTGCTAGCTTTGCTTTTATACCTGCACTCATAAGTAGCTTCAAGAAGTTTCCAAATTTTATGAGATATTGTGCAAGTAGTAATAAGATTGAATACATTTATGTCTACAACATAATAAAAGATATGCATAGCTTTTGCTTCAAGGCTAGCTAACTTCTTCTCTTCCTCTGTATAACTATTGTTTGCAAAAACAAAAGTTATTTCTTTATTTCACAAACTTTGTAAGAAGATTACAAGAATTCTAGAAAAGTACAACTATAGAAATCCGATCTGAAGACGATCGCTTTATCCCTTGGACGATGTAAACTTTGAAGACGGTAGCCTCTGAAGAATGTAGCAGCACTTTGGCAAGAACTCCTGATCTCTGGTGATGACTTGAATGATCTCTGTTATGATCTCTGCCTGATAATGAAGACTTGAAACTCTATTTATAGAGTTCTGGAAATAACTAACTTTTAGTTATTCTGAGTTGCGTAGGATAGATTGCGCAGATATTGGACTGCACAAGCAGCAAACTGCGATGGCAGTTACTCGATCGTGGACCAACTGCATGAGACGCGTGGCATTGTTTGATTGAAATGCACTTGGTCGTGTACAGACGGTTGCCACGTGGTGAGCAATTGATGGCATGTAAGCCACGTGTAAATTGTCAGTTGTCTTGATGGAGTGCGCCACATAAACTGTGCTGGCTTCAGACTACGCTGAGACTGAACTGCGCTGCAGAGAGTCTGGCAGATTATGCTTCGATTGGGCTGGTAGCTTGTGCTGTATGTACAGCTGTCCTCGAGCGCTGTGCTGCACGAAAAACGAACAGTTTCCTCGTTCTTCGGGCTGTCAGCTGTCAAAAGATCTAATTTTTTGTCAGATAATGATGACGCAGCTATGTCAACTTGCGCGCTTGGATGTGTGTGCAGTTTGGCTTGCACAGTTGAGTTGTTGCATATTCTGTTTCCTGCGCAGTTCATTTGAAGGATGCATAACTTAATTTTCTTTACTTTTTTGATGGGTGCAACTTGATTTTTAGGACCTACAAGACCCCCTTCATAGTTTTCAAAATTTAAAAATATTCAAAGTTTCGATATACTTTAAATTTTGACTTTAAAATCAAGTTGCGCAAGTGATGCCTTGACTGCTCGTTTGGAGGAATCAGCTCCTAATTTCTCGACGCAATCTGAGTTGACTATTACTTTTGAAAAACTATAAATAGTTCTCATTCTTCTTTCTGTTATTCTTTACTTGTTTCCATTTGTTCGAGAGAGAAAAAGCTCCTGTGCCATCTTCGACTCTTCTTCTTCTCCTTTTTTGACATCAATGGCCCCAAAATATTCAGCCGTCGAGAAGGGTAAAGCCCCCACCGAGTCTTCGACTCGGGCTGTACCCCAAATTTCTCGTCACGAAGTCGGTCACCCGGCGCTGTAAGGTAGTCGATAGACTCGATCAAAAAACACCCTTTTAGGATTCTTTGAAATTGTCGAATCTCTTTTTAGAGATTTGATAGTATTGTGCCGCCCTGTTTAGGATTTTGGTTGCACGAACACAATAGTTTTCATTTTTATGAAAACTATATTCTTGCACAATCGGTGGAAAGCGCTGGCAAACGTTCAGCGCAATCTACCGATTTGCGTAAGTCTGTCCAGCACAAACTGATGCTTTGCGCAAGTTGCTTAGCGTAATCTAATGACTTGCGCAAGTAGATGTATTGGCGCAACTGGATATTTTGCGCATGTAGACTGCATTAGCGCAATCTGATTTCATGTACATAGCGTAATCTGATGCTTGCACAATTTGCTAATCTTTTGAACAGAATCTTTGATTTTACATATACTGAATTCTGTCTCTTTGTTTGATGCGGTTAATCTCAGGAAAGACCCAGAATATGAGATCTTTACAGGGACTCTGGCTGAACTTGAATTTAAGGAGGATCTGTCCTATGTGATATTTTCTCAGTATGCCCTGCCATCTTTTCGACAGGCAATCTTAACAGCTAAGGATAATGAAACATTGCTGAGCCTAATGAACGGGCAGCCTCTGCAAACTGCTGATGCCATTACTCATAAGAAGCCTCCGTTTCTGTTTGGTGAGGCTCTTGATAAGAGTTCTCAACCGAGAGCTCGAGTTGAACATAGACTCTTTCAGAAAGACGAGAAAATGATACTGTTACCGGACATTTCCAGGTGCCTCCCCCTATCTCGCTATGCTCATGCGAGTTATCCCAGGAGGATGGACTGGGATATAACTCCTCTCCAGCAAGCCAGAACGGGGAACATTTGTGTGAAGAAGGGGCCGAACAACAAGGATATGTTCTATAGCTCCTCTGAGCGTCACAGCTCCTTGCTCAGAGGATTGAAGCCCGGCTGCATTCCATCGGAAAACTCCTCCCTGCTGCTGCCAGTTAGAACACCGATCTTTGTGAATAAATTTGTGAAGGTTGAGGGAAGATATCCGGATCAGGACATCCGATTGACAGGTCTAGTGAATCCAGATAACAAAAGATGGAACTGCATAGCCAATTGGATATTGGCTCAGTTCGAAGAGAAGCTCAAGGAGATTGAGCTGTACCAGGCGGTATACTCTACCGTATACGAATTCCACCCCAACCCTCATCTGTTTCTCGTATTAGCGGAGAGGTACAACTTTAGGACAAGGACTTTCATGACGCCCTGTGGAGAGATTAGACTGGCTCTTCATGAGATGAAGTATATCTCGAGCTTGCCAGTGGGGGAATTCCCCTATGAAGAATTTGTTCAAACCAATAACGAGTTAGACCGACTTCATCGGGAGAATGCTGATATGGTGGCCGTTTTTGAAGAACTGCGGTACCACTATAAGATCTGCTCCTTGTATTACAAGAGTGGTTCCTCTGGCACTTACTACTCGACAAAGTGGTTGTCCTATCTCTTCCTCACCCACATCATGGAGAAGAAGACTAAGGAGCATAATAAGTGCAACCCTAACTTCTTCAGACCACTCAGCCATAGTGAGGTGATAGCATTGATGGAGGAAAACAAGGAGATGGACATCAAGGTTGATGATGAACTTTAATATCCTTCTTTCAAGATAGGAGATATTATTGAAAATTTTATGAGAATGGGCTATAGGCCCATGTCAAAGGAAGCCCAGCTGGCGGGTTTCCTCACCTACTGGCTTCGATGATTCGTCGTCCCTAAAGCCAGCACCGTCGATCACTTCCATCGCAGCGTGCTCTTTGCTGCCGTATGTTTAGTCCTTGGCTACCGGATGGATCTGCTATCGGCGATGACCTGCAGAGTGAACGCTGGTCTCCGCCTTTTTGTTGATTCAATGCTCAAGGGGAAAGGCGAGAAAGGGAACTTCCCTCGGCTGGAGCTTCCCTACACTTATTTTTTCGGATGGTTACTTTTGTACTATCCTTCATTGATGAACCCTGATATGGGGGCGGTCAGCGGAAGCTTCTTGTGGAGATTCTCCAAGAGTAAATGGATATACACCAGTCTAAGAGATTGCAGACGTACTCTGAATCTCGGGAAGGGGTGGAATTTCTACTGTGTTCCCCCTCCAACTGGCTATGAACATATGTCTACAAATCTGGTTGATCTTGGGAGGCAGCCTTTGGGTCGTGCAGTATTTGATTGGCTGAAGATGATCCGGGCGTCACACCTAGTCTGCAGATTTGAAGATGAATGTTACTTGGAACCCTATCTTTCCAGTCGTTTTGTGCGCCAATTCGGCTATGACCAATTCCACGTGGGTAACGCCATAACGTGCCTGCAAGAAAAAGGTTATTTGATCGATGGCGCCCGGGCTTGGGCTTATTATAATGCTCGAGACACAAGAATAATGTTTTCGATGCCGACGAAAAGCGACCATGGCCCGCGGATGCTGTACACATATTCAATCTTCTACACATCGGCGAATACCTTTACCGAGAACTTTAGTCTCGCCGACAGCTTCGCGACAGCGGCCAGATTAAAGAAGGGAGCAACTGTTGTGTTTGCTCCTGGCAACGATGAAGAGCGTGAATCGGCCGATGTACCGTTGGAAGCTTCAAGGGAAGCCAACTTCCCGAAGGAAGTCAAAAAACCTTTGCGCATTTCTTTGAAGGTTGTCAAATCTCCAGCCAAGGAGAGAAAGAGGAGGATAGATGAACCTTCTTCTCCAGTTGCGAAGGAGAAGCTTGTCTTGGAACCTTCAGACAAGGTCACCACTCGGTCGTAATCTCGGCAGCTGGCCGAGTCAATTCAGAGGGAAGAAGCGACCATCCCAACTTCTGTTCAAAGACAAGAAAATGTAATAGATGTAGAGAGTCCGGTGAGACCCCTACATAGAAAGAAAATGGTCTTCAGAAGAAAGAAGGTAGTCACTCCTCCGAGACAAATCATGTCATCGGTCGTGGCAACTGCTATCGTCGGAGTTACAATGTCGTCTCCTACACCCGCCCCTGAACCTGAAACTTTCAGTCCAGAGAGGAGGGATAAGGCTGTAGAGATCATAGAAGAAGCCGTAGAAAAAGAGG
This sequence comes from Iris pallida, assembly GCA_029216955.1. Lineage (NCBI taxonomy): Eukaryota > Viridiplantae > Streptophyta > Magnoliopsida > Asparagales > Iridaceae > Iris > Iris pallida. The sequence goes on from JANAVB010016195.1 coordinate 26,414,783, forward strand.
ATGAAGTGGTGCGATCTCCTACACTTGTAGTGGAGACTACCCATCTTTCGGCTACGCCAAGAACACTTCATGATGAAGAGGATCGATTAATGATCGATGCTCTGAACGACTGTGACTTCGGCCTGCATGATGATGTTGATCCAACCGCCGCGACTGACAGCGAAGAAGCACCAGAAGACAGTGTGAGTAATGAAGACACATCTACAGAAGCTGTTGATGATACTTTAAATCCAGAAGAGGACGCTAATGTCCATGTATCCTCGGAAGCTGTTGATGACACGTTGAATCCTGAAGAGGATATTGAGGTGCATGTGTATCCAGAAAAAAATGCAGGTGAAGAAGTAGCACCTGAGAAAACTACTACTGCTGATCCCAAAGGTATTAAATAATATTATCAACCTTCTTTTCATAGACTAAATAGCTGACATCTACATTTTTATCCACGCAGAACTTGAATCATCCCCAGTTCCTCCCACATACATTGATATAGTGCCAATAACGGCGATAGCTAGTGGTAGCCGACATTTTTCGGGTGGCTCTGAGGCAGGTAGTAGCCAGATAGTAATGTCTGAGGCTACTTCTGCTAGGTTGGAACCTGTGCCAACAGATGACAGACTTGTCACTGGGCCAAGCCATGGTAAGATTGCCTTTACTTTTGATCCTTCTTGATAGTTGCTAATGACAGTCAACTGATTGTGTTTGTTAAATTTTGCAGAGGAACACTTGGGAGGGGCTACTAGCTCTACCATAGCTCCATTATCTAGAGAGACCTCCACCCATATACAAGAAACTGGACGTCCATCTGCCCAGGCACCTGCTGCCTCGACGTCTGTGGGAGTAGCTGCTACTCCTGGTGCTGTTGCCACTAACAGATTCATCATCGGTTCCTTTACCAACCTTTTCTTCAGTTCTTTAGGACCCTTAATAGAGAGGGTAATGGATAAAAAAGAGGTTGGTTTCACAACTGTTAGGGGTCCCACCTCCTATCTGATAGCTGCCATCCGGAATCAAGGCGATGAAGCGTAAGCTGCTTACCTTGAGCACATCCTGGATGAGCTAGAGGAGTCGGTTAAGATCTACAAAGATCTAAATCGGGGGGAGGTGGAGCCTTTGGTACAGGCCGAGTTTGAGAGGATGTTACAAGAGGTTGCAGTTGCGAAGGTTGATCTCCAGATTATCTTGGACACTTTCACTGCCAAATCTTCAGAATATAACTCTCAAATAGAGATCATAGCATCCGCTGCCGAGGAGAAGGAAAAGAAAGTTGCTGAACTAAAAGCAAAATCTGCCGTCTTCAAGAAGAGTTAAGACTTGTTCAGCTTGCTCTGGAAGATGAGGCTACGTAACATCAAGCTACAATTCAGCAACTGGACGCCCTGACCCAAGAAAGAGATGAATATGTCACAACTCATCAAGTTGAAATCTCTCGCAGACTTGTAACCATGCCGACTTTCAACGATAAGTCTGGAATGGAGGAAGCTAGGAGACGAGTTATGGATTCTCGTGAGGAGAGACTACAAACTTTAAAGCAGCAGATGACTAGCTTGATGACCCCGCCAGCGGAATGAAAAAGACTTTCTGTATCTTCAATTTTTGTGACATGTAATTTTGTAATGTCTTTCAATTTTGATCAATAAAAAGACATTTTCTTTGTGGCTCTATTATTTATTGCATATCTTATTCAGATATAAATAATAGCGGTAGAAAATATATTCAGAGGTGCAAGACATGATATATTTCTTGATTTTAGAAAATAATTATATTCAATTATATCTTCTCAGAGGTAATGTAGACATGGCAGAATATAATTTATTGAATATCATTATTTTAGTAGACAACTTAATCAAAGATAACGAATTCATGACAAGTTGCTGATAGGAACAAAATGGATGAATCGTCAAAAGGTATGAACGAAATGAATCACCAGGATGAACGGATGGACCGTCAAATGAAATGGAATGAACGGATGAACCGTCAGATAGATGAAATGAATGGGCGAATCGTCAGACGAATGGATGAACGGGTGAACCGTCGAATGTATATGATGAACGGGTGAACCGTCGGATGAATGTAATGAATGGGCGAACCGTCAAATGAATGTGATGAACGGGAGAACCATCAGATGAATGTAATGAACGGGCGAACCGTCGGATGAATATGATGAACGGGCAAACCATCGAATAAATATGATGAACGGACAAACCGTCGGATGAATATGATGAACGGACGAACCGTCGGATGAATGTGATGAACGGGTGAACCGTCGGATGAATGTGATGAACGGGCAAACCGTCGGATGAATGCGTCGCTTCATTGTCTTACGAATCTCTGTCTATAAGTAGAACAGAAAATTAGACTGAATGATCACTTTCACTTTTCAATCATAAAGATATCGTCTGGAGATGCATCCAAGAAGGCTGAGATCGCCCCGAAGGTTGAAGCGGTTACTGAAGAACGTCCAGTCGAACCGGCCCAGCGAAAGCAGACAGAGGTAGGCGAAGGTTCGTCTGTACCCAAGCCGCCAAAGGATATTTTAGACTTCCTTCTTGAACCAGGGAAGACTGAAGAAGAAGAGGCCATGAGGATGGCTGCTTGCAAGTTCTTGGTGGGTTCAAGAAAGGATGTTTTTGGCTCTTTTGCTGATTATGTTTTTGAGAAGGACGGTAGTGGTCCTCGTCCTAATTTTGATAAAGATGATAGTGATCTTTCTTGATATTATGTACTATCATTCATGATGAAATAAAATAAACTTATATTTATGAACTTGTCTGATGATTACAAGCAATGTCTTTTACATTTATACATAATACTTTTTAAGGAACTTGCCATTGATGGCAATCATTGCAACTCGACCATCTAGCTCTGTGAGTTGATAGGCTCCATTTGAGAAGACTTTGCTCATGATATATGGCCCTTCTCACTTCGCATCGAACTTGCCCTTGCTCATATGAGTCATAGTCATAGGACGTATAACGGTTAGAACAAGCTCTCCTTTCTGAAAGGCTCTGACTTTAACTTTGCGATTAAAAGTCTTTGAGATGCGGGCTTGATATAACTCAATATGCTGTTGAGCTAATAGCCGCTTCTCGTCGAGTGCTTCTAATTCTTGGAGTCGGAGAAGGTCGTTGTTCTCTGTAGTGAGCTCGTTGGCAATGGCAATCCTTAAAGATGGAATTTGAAGCCCCAGGGGTAGAACTGCTTCACAGCCGTACACCAAAGAGAAAGGTGTACAGCCTGTAGGGTTACGGACCGTAGACACAAACTAGGCCCAAAGACATTCGCCAAGCTTTTCACTCCAGTTTTGTTTGTTAGTAGACACAAACTTCTTGAGGAGCTTGATGGTAGTCTTGTTGAAAGCTTCAGCCAAGCCATTAGCAGCAGGATTGTAAGCTGTCGAAGCGACATTGTCAATCCGGTGATCGTCGCAGAACCTTGTGAACTTTTGGCTGATGAACTGAGGTCCGTTGTCATGGATGATTTGTCGAGGTACACCAAATCTATAGATGGCATGATGTTTGACAAAGTTGATGACAATGCTGGTCTTGACTTCAGCCAATGGTATAGCTTCGGCCCATTTAGAGAAGTAGTCGGTTATTGCCAGTATAAACCGATATCCTCTAGAAGAAGGAGGATTGATGGTACCTATAACATCTATGCCCCAAGCTTTAAAAGGCCAGGAAGCAGCAGTCGGATGAAGGAATTATGATGGTTGATGAATGAAATCTGCGTGGATTTGACAAGCTCGACATTTCCTTGCATATTCGATGGCATCAGTTAGCATAGAGGGCCAGTAGTAACCCATGCGTCGGATACGATCCTATAGCTTAGGACCGGGTTGATGTGCTCCACAGACACCGTCGTGAGCTTCACGTAATACTTGCTTCGCTTCATCACCAGGAAGACAGCACAAGAGTAAGCCGTCATAAGTTCGTCGGTAAAGAGTTTTGGTGGTCTGATTGTAATAGAATCGCAAAGACCGCCGACGAATACTCGTAGCTTCCTTGGGATCTTCAGGGAGTATATCATGAACTACGAAGTCGATGAAAGGAGTTCTCCAATCTTCATTGATAACATTAGTTTCAGTAAGATTACTGAACTCAATATTACGATTGTTTTCATTGCAGAACAATTCCCGATTAGAAACAACCACCACCTGCTGTCTTTTGATAGGGATGGCTAAAACTGCTGCAAGATTAGCCAAAGCATCGGCTTCAGTATTGCATGCTCGTCGGACATATTCGATGAAGAAGGCTTTGAATGATGTAGCTATGTTGATTGCCGCTTCATAGTAAGGTACTAGATCTTGATGGCGAACTTCATAGGTTCCTCTAACCTGGTTAACAACCAGCTTGGAATTACCATAGACTTCAAGATACTCGACGTCTAGTTGTTTAGCTAGCTGAAGGCCGATGAGTAGAGCATTGTATTCTGTTATGTTGTTGGAGCAAGGCACATCTAGGGAGTAAGCTCTTTGAATAGTTGACCCATCTGGAGAAACAAGGACAACTCCAACTCCTGCAATAATGGCACCATTGGGTCCAATCCTGGATGCACCGTCAAAGAATAGACGCCAAGTAAGAAATTCTTCGAAGATCATATTTGATTCCAATGTCTCGTCTGAAATTTCATCATAAAGTTTGGATGTCTCTGGAACAGGATGAGCTGCTAAGAAATCCGCCAGTGCTTGACCTTTGACAGACTTTTGAGGAACATATACCATGTCATATTGGGCTAGCAGAATGGCCCATGTAGCCAGCCGAGAATTGAGTGTGCTAGGCTTCTTCATTAGTACCCGAAGAGGATTAACTCGGGATATGACATGAATAGTTTGGCCAATGATGTAATGCCGAGTCTTTTAAACAGCAAACATAAGAGCTAGGCATTCTTTTTCGACCGGACTATATCGATGTTCGTCACCAATCATAGTACGACTAAGGTAGAAGATGGCTTGTTCATGGCCTTCTTTATTCTTTTGGGCAAGTAAAGCACCCAATGAATGATCCATAGCACAGACATACATTAAGAATGGTATGCCTGAGATCGGTGGCACCAAGACTGGCGGGTTCATGAGATATCGTTTTATGTCGTCAAATGCTCGTTGACATTCTTCGGTCCAAATGAAAGATACACCCTTCTTTATTAGTTGAGTAAATGGTCTGCAGCATCCAGACAGATTCGAAATGAACCTCCTGATGTACGCAAGTCGACCTTGGAATCCTCATAGCTCTTTTAGGTTGCGTAGAGGATGCATCTCTTGAATGGCTTTAATCTTCTCGGAATCCACGTGTATACCCTTAGAGGTAATGACGAAGCCGAGAAATTTGCCACTTGAGACACCCAAGAATGACTTGGTGGGATTCATTTTGAGTTGATATTGGCGTATGAGGTTGAAGATAGTTCTCAAGTCTTGGATGTGATCTTCCTTTAGACGACTTTTGACAGCAATATCATCGACGTAGCATTCGACGGTCTTGCGCAGATGATCTCGAAAGATGGTACTCATGGCTTGTTGGTAAGTTACACCAGCGTTCTTGAGACCAAATGGCATTACGGTATAGCAATAGACTCTGCGAGGAGTACGGAAAGAAGTATGTTTTTCATCGTCAGGATTCATCTGAATCTGATTGTATCCGGAGAATCCATCCATGAAAGATATTCGCTCGAATCCACAGGTGTTGTCAATCATGACGTCCGTGATAGGAAGAGAAAATTCATCTTTTGGACAGGCTTCATTAAGATCCCAAAAGTCGATGCAAACTCGAACTTTTTCGGTTTTCTTCAGAAATGGAACGACATTAGCCACCCAATCTGGATGTTGTTCTTCTCGGATAAAGCCACAAGCTATAAGCTTCTTGACTTCATCGTCGATGGCATCCATCATTTTTGGCTTGAAGCATCGTTGTTGCTGTTTGACCGGTTTTGTATTTGGCAGGATGTTCAATTTGTGAGTAGCAACTTTGGGATCTAGACCTGGCATGTCTTCATAGCTCCAGGCAAAGACATCAATGTATTCTTGAATAAAAAGAATTAATTCTTGCTTATTTTCCCCTGGAAGGTTCTTGCTGATGAATATTGGACGAGGTGACCCGCTCTCTCCTACATCAATTTGAACCAATTGATCTTCGGTAGGAGGTTCTCATTGTTCGAATCGGAGTTCCCATTGGGTATCCATTCGTTGTGCCCAAGGATCTGTTTTGGGATTTTCTTCAATATCCTCGTCATAGCCTTTTGGAAGTTCGACGGAGACCATGTTAGAAGATACGATCAATCGATGAACTTGACCAATGCTGGTGTCAGAATCCTACGATCTGGAATCAGAAGAGTTAGAGCGCTCTTCACTATTAGATTCGGAGGCTGCTAGGGATAATACTGGAGGTGAAGAATATCTGAGACCTCTTTTGGTCCTGCTATAGTACATCTCTGATTTTCCTTTCGGAACAGCCATATGGATAGGAGTTTTTCTACCCTTACCATAGTTGAGGCCATTCTTGAAGTCATAACCCATCTTTCAGGTGATGTCTTTTGATTGTTGACTATAACGACAGAGTTGGAGATGCCCCGTATCGTTACTTTTGCTATCATCCGTATAGCTAAATTATTGTTCTGGTCCTTTACTAAAAAGTATTGGACTCTCACCTCTCTTTCGAGAAGAGACAACAAAGTATGACTCATCTTTGTGTTCGAGTAAGACTTCTGTTTGAAGAGACTGCACAACTCCCATTGTAAATGACTGAAAGCTATCTAACATATCCAAATAGCACTTAGCATGATAAATGACATCAGTATACCAGAAAGGAGATGTTTTTTCATTGATTTGTGCATCTGTATTTACAACAGGACCTTTAGCCTTAGCAGACTTGGTCAGATTGATTACAAAAGGGGGAGAAGAAGAACGTGGAGGAGGATTGGACTTGTTACGACGAAGGTCGATAACAAGCGGCTCAGAGGAGGTGAGCTGCCTTTTTTCCTTGTTACGACGTAAGTCGATAACAAGTGGCTCAGAGGAGGTGAGCTCCCTTTGATCTTGACCACCATCAGTTGGTTGCTTCTGGACTGGCAAGTGAATAACCAATGGTTTAGAGGATTGAGGACGAAAAATACACCCTTTGACAGGTATGATGAGAGTGTCATTAGGCACTGCTTCCTGTTCTTCTTCAGTGTCTAGAGACAGTACTACCTTCATGAACTCATCCTTGTACATACGAGCATCGTTGCAGTATGCTTCAACACCTTTGAAAGGATAGAGATCAGCAACCTCCTTTTGAACCTCTCCATTGTCATCGACATATTTAAAACATTGATGGAGAGTCGAAGGAACAATGTTGTGTTCATGCAAGAATGGTCTCCCCAACAGAGCATTGTAAGAACAACCATGGTTGTCTATGATGTAAAAGGTCACCTTTGTGCGGAGATTGCCTATTTGGAGTTTTAGGCAAATCTTGCCTAGAGGTTCACTTCTTCCCTGATTGAACCCAATGATGGTGGTGATTGTACTAGAAAGACTATGCACTGGGATCTTCAATGAATCTAACATTGTCTTCGACATGATGCTGAGGACAGACCCTGGATCTATCAAAATACGATCGACTTTCATCGAGTCGACATATCCTGTATAGTATAGAGGACGGTCATGCCTATTGTCTTCCATCAGCATGTCATCCTGTGTGAAGGTAATGTTTGGAATTAATTCCAACATACTATGATAATGGAGGCAAGAGACTGGCTCTGCTTTTGGCTTCTTTAGAAGGGCTAGACAGGTTTCTGTCTGCATTAGAGCTTCACTCAGAGTTTCTCGAGTCTCTTTGGAGAGGCGCAAGAGCTCGAAGATTGACAGCCTGGCCGGTGTATTGGCTAATTGAGCCAAAATATCAAAGTTGTATAGCTTTTCAAGTCCAGAAGGAGATGACTTCTTCAAAGGCTTGTCGAAGCGGACTTGTTGTTTGCCTTTGTCGGCTACCGTCGGCTTGGGATGAGTGGGTTCTACAGCCGGTGATGATGCAGTAGGAATATCCTTAGTGGAAGCAGGTTGCACTGGAGCGGACTCAGAAGAAGAAGCAAGATTCTCATGAGCTTCGGGATACTCCCTTAGATAGGATTTCCCTGATCTGGTACCTAGCAGGATTTCCTCTTCAACTATGGGGTCAAAAGACACCATATTGCAAGTCTTTGTCTTGCCCTTGGAGCGTTCTTTCTTCTTGGAGGAAGAGGGAACTTCTAACTTCGAAGCAAGATCAGGGTGAATCAACATAATCTCGCCATTGTCAAGAGACAAGGGGACGAGACCTTCACTTCGTGGAGGAGGGAGATTCTTGATCTCAAGAGTAGCTTTAGGGATAGGGATTACACCGTATTGTATCATCTGTGGAGGGAAGTTACCAAACTGAACTGAGATCATGTTCGCGGTAACAGACTTTTCGTCTTGCTGTAAAGTGACAACACCAACGTTGACTAGCTTCTAAATCTTGCCTTTGAGCACATAACATGCTCGAGTGGGATGCCCAATAAACCTGTAATAGACACAGTACTTAGGATGATCAGTCTTACCGACCTCATCAGGCTTCTTCGGGTCTGGGAGTTGGAGACTATTGCTTTTGATCAAGCAATCAAAGATGCTCACGGTGTCGTTCTCGTCAAATGAGTACTCTACTTTCGGACGAGGTTCCCTTGGTGGAGGTGCAGAAGGAGTAGAAATAGACGTAGGTGGAGCTACATTGACTGCCAGAGATTCTTTGTTCTTCAAGTTGATGTTCAAAGTTTCTTTTCCCTTGCGGTTGTTCTGGCGATTACCACCACTCGATGTCTGGTGTTCATCCCGGTCGGGGTTAGACATGTGTACCCCTAGCTGCTTGAATTTGTCAGCACTAACTTCAGCTGCTTTAGCGTTGACAATGAAGGATGGCCAGTCTTGGAACTGAGTTGACCCCGTCCATATGATGATGATAGGCAAAAGATTTACCTTGCAGGTGTCTATGGTGACAGCGGCCGGAGTTTCAGGCGGCATTTTTAAAGCTTCTCGGCGGAACCTTTCAATGAAACTCTCAGCGGTTTCATTATGCCTTTGTTTGATTTTATTAAGGGCTGACATGGTCATGTCATTGATCCCCTCATAGAATCGTTCCAAGAAGATTTGTTTTAGACCTGAGAAAGAGGTGATACAGCCATCAGGCTAGCTTCTGTACCAATCGTATGCTACACCGGCTAAACAGCCGACAAACACACTGGTAAGAAGAGCGTCATTTGGTTGAAGTTGGACAGTCATTACCTCAAAGTGGTTAATAAATTGACCAGGAGAAGTGCTGCCATCAAACAGAGAGATTGTTGGAATATTGTACTTTGGAGGGAATGGGACTTCCTTCCATTCAACTGGGTAGGGTTGTTTGATCCCTAACCTCTGCAAATTGTCCTTCTTTTTGAAGGCCTTGAATTGAGTGCATAGGAGTTTGACAGCTTCATTAGCATCCTCCAATGATGTAGAAGGAGCAGGCAGAATAAGATTATTAGGGGAAGGAACAGCGTGGTAAGCACTACCCCCAGCACCTGACTGACTGGGTGTAGGTTGAATCTGTACAGGAGGTACTAGGAGATGCTACCCCCAGTCCTGCATTGACAGGCACCGACGATGCTATGATCTCAGAATTTGTAGCAGGTACAGTCGATGGCACTGTATGTTGGGCCACGATGATAGAATGCATACTTGAAACCATTTCGGCCATGGTCTTCAACTTGTCTTCTAGCGCAGCTATTCGTTGTTCTTGACTAGCTGAACTGGAAGCATCTGGGTCTTCAGTGACAACATAAGCTGTCACTTCTCTAGGTACAGTAAAGGATATTGTATGTTCAGAACTTTCATTGTATGCATCATAGTCGGAGAAAGAATCATCTCCTGAGTGAGAAAGAGGGAGATGACAGGAAGGATCTTAAAGATTCTTTTGACCGATTGCATCTCGGCTTCGGGATCGGGTATATTGGAATACTCCTTCAGAATATTCTTGGAGTAGATCCAAATACCGCTGGCTGGGCCTGCGAGGCTTGCCATGCTTGGAGCACTTCCTACCTCCAGTGTCTCGGGAAGTCATGTTGACGGAAGCGTACAAAACTTCGCCTTCATCTTCTGACATTGGTTCAGAGTTTGTAAAGTTCAGACGATCGAAGACAGATCATTTTGTTGTCTGACAACAACACTTGATGACAACCTTGTGATTACAATGGTGTCTAAGTGGTTGAACTGGAGGTGTTGAGAAGTTGTCCCATTTTTGTTTGAGGTGCTCTCGAAGATCGGAAATACTGACAGGACGAGAAGAAGTTTGAGGGACATGTTCTTTGATCACATTCGGAATATGGTTCCGGTTCTTCATATGTTTTGTTCCTTGAGTGTACAGGAAAGTACTCATTTCATTAGGATAGGTGTCAGGATTTTTGATCCTGGAAGTTTGCCTTTGATGCTGGTTGGCCTTCGGCATTGGCTGTTTGCGTTTCGCCGAAGTTGGCCTATTGAGATAAGTTCTTAGATCAGCAAATTTACCCCCAGGGGTTTCTGTCTGAGACACCAACAATTTTCCCTGTTTTGAGCGTGATATCTTGAGAGTTGGAAGATCTTAGAATTCTGCTACCGTAGTAGGCAAAATACCTCTTTGATCAGTGCATATCCCTTTGGCAAGGACGGAAGAAGAACCCTTGTTTGAAAGAGTTCTTATCCTGACTGGTGCCGAGGCACGCTCAGATTGATATTCTACGGTAAAAATCGAGGAAGACTAAGAAAAGACCAAAGGGTATTTTCCTTTGTTTTGTGAAGAAGGGTTAGCTAAAGAGCATTTCCCTCTGTTGTCTTCCAAGTCGTGGGATGAGGAAGTTTGAGAAAAGACCAACGGGCCTTTTCCTTTGTTCTGAGGAGGAGGAGGAATAGTCAACAGACTACCCCCAGTGGATTGCGCTGGAGAAATAGGGTGCTTGGGAAGGGGAGCAGAGTTTTTCCCCTTGCTGTCAGAAGAAGGGAAATTAACCAAAAGGCTGTCCCTCTTAGACTGCGCTGGCATAGTTTGCGCAGGGGTTGAAGTGGCTGTTGGTGCATTGGCAGGTTGTGCATGAGGAACTCTGACAGATGGTCTTCTGGCCACAGTCACAGCAGATTGCGCAGCAGGAGTCTTGACTTCAGAGTGCTTGAGTTGTATTCTGGTTGCTGGAGTGGTGGACTGCGCAGGAAGAGTTGCAGCCAACTGCGCCAGGGAAAGAGGAGTCTTGCACTTTGACAGAGCAGCATAGGGAGTAGTTTGTGCACTGGCAGGGGAAGCAGCATACTGCGCATGGGCAGTGGCAGCAGACTGCGCAACAGTCTTGGGAGCAGAGACAGCAGACTGTGCAGCAGAGACAACAGGCTGCACAACAGTCTTGGGGACCCACACTAGGTGAACTTTGCTCGTGGCAGAAGTTGTTGCAGTACGAGGGGTAGTCCTGGAGTTGATCATCGCCTCGTAGGCCGTCTGGTTGACCTTTACAACCAGCATCTTCTGCGTCTTTCCGATAGACGCAACGTCACATTGAGTTGTCACTTCCTCGTCGGAGGAGAAAGTTATCCCCAGCAGAGTCGCCATTTTGTTTGCAAAAACAAAAGTTGTTTCTTTATTTCATAAACTTTGTAAGAAGATTACAAGAATTCTTAGAAAGTACAACTATAGGAATCCGATCTGAAGACGGTCGCTTTATCCCTTGGATGATGTGAACTTTGAAGACGGTAGCCTCTGAAGAATGCAGCAGCACTTTGGCAAGAACTCCTGATCTTTGGTGGTGACTTGAATGATCTCTGATCTGATCTCTGCCTGATAATGAAGACTTGAAACTCTATTTATAGAGTTCTGGAAATAACTAACTTTTAGTTATTCTGAATTGTGCAGGATGGATTGCACAGACATTGGACTACGCAAGCAGCAAACTGCGCTGGCAGTTACTCGATCGTAGACCAACTTTATAAGACGCGTGACATTGTTTGATTGAAATGCGTTTGGTCGTGTACAGACGGTTGCCACGTGGTGAGCAATTGATGGCATGTATGCCACGTGTAAATTGTTAGTTGTCTTGATGGAGTGCGCCACATGAACTATGCTGGCTTCAGACTACGCTGAGACTGAACTACGCTGCAGAGAGTCTGGCAGATTGTGCTTCGATTGGGCTGGTAGCTTGTGCTGCATGTACAGCTGTCCTCGAGCGTTGTGCTGCACGAGAAACGAACAGTTTCCTTATTCTTTGGGCTGTCAGCTGTCAGAAGATCTGATTTTCTATCAGATAATGATGACGCGGCCACGTCAGCTTGCGCGCTTGGATGTGTGCGCAGTTTGGCTTGCACAGTTGAGTTGTTGCGCAATCTATTTCCTGTGCAGTTCACTTGAAGGATGCATAACTTGATTTTCTTTACTTTTTTGATGGGTGCAACTTGATTTTTAGGACCTATAACTATAATAAGGCTTGTTGATTATAGAGCATGTGAGAATAGAAGTGATAGTAGGCTTTTTGTAGCCATTGACAACAATTGACCATAAGTCAAAATCTAGAGACTTCAGGTAGAAGCTTATTCGTGTCTTCCAATAACTATAGTTTGTTCCATCAAATAGTAGGAGTCTATTTGTGGATTGCTCTTCAGTTGTGAAGTACATACTTGCCATATGTGATACTGTGATCTATGTAACATCTATAATAAATAAGAATATTACCTCGCTTTACCTGTATAACCCATTCTGATAATAAGAATTTGCTCCAAGGATGTTAAGCCAAATAATATAGTCCGTGATCTGATACCAATTGAAGGAGCAATTGGTATAAGCAATAATATCTCTATAAGGAGCACCTGCAATAATATCTCTAGAAGAGCACCTACTCTGATACCAATTGTAGGAACAATTGGTATGATAACAATACCTATATAAAAAGAACTTGGGTCTGATACCAACTGTAGGACGGATTGTAGGAACGAGTTGTAAAGCACAATACTCTAGAGGGGACTGAATAGAGTAGGCAGCGAAAATTAGCTAATTAAAAAATGTTAGTAGCAAGATCACAGAATATATATCACAGATATGTAAATGAAAAATAAAGAGCAGAGAGAAAACACAAATACAAGGATGTATACTGGTTTCCCTCTTGTGAGGACTAGTCCAGTCGGAAGAACTCTAGCGTCTAGTTGAATCCACTAAGGAAAATCACCACAAGTTTTCATCCGAAGTTCTTGCAACTTCTACAATGCAAGCTTTGATCCGAAGTACTCGACCAACTTCAATTTTGAAGTGTCTTTCTTCAATCAAGCCTCTGATTACAGTCACTCTGAAAATTCTAGACCGTACCGCACTGGCAAATCGACTAGAGGATTGTAGTTGGCTTGGGATTTGAAAATGAATAACTCAGAATACTTTAGAAGAAGTAGTAAGCTTATAGAGAAGAGATATGAAAGTGAATTAGTCTTTTGAAATGATCGAAATCTTTCTATATTTATAGTTTTTCCAAAGGCAGAATTCTGACAGAATTTGGGCAGAATTCGGACAGAACTCTATGAGAAAATCTCGGCAAGATCCGTAACTGCAGGAGGACCAACTTCAAAATCCAACGTCCACTAACCGAACTCTGGCTGAATTCGGGCTGAACTCGGGCCGAATTCTGTTGGAGTTCTGTCAGGGTTTTTGCAACTTGGTTTTGGGCTTTTTGAAAAGTCAAGCAGTTAGGAAGTAGTTTGGGCTTTTGTAAGTGGGCTTGTTTTTAAAATTAAAGGGTATTTTGAAAACGTTTCTTGGGGAGCCTATTTGCCAGTACGATGCAGTTTACATCGTATTCCTAGACTCAATACATTGATCAAATAGGAAAACCAATAGCCCTTTGATGATGCCTTTTTTCTGATATTTGAGCAAACATGAAGACGCCTTTTTCCTTGACGATAATTCAGAGAAATCTTCTTGTATGATGCCGTCTTTGGCCCCAGATTGGTCGTTGGGGGATTCATAGAAATCTTCTTGTATGATGCGTCTTTGGCCCATCAAAAAAAAATTCTCCATTGCATATGTCCGGGTTTGACAAAGCTTGATCATGCTTACTGCATGTCTAAGAATATGTTAGATGAATAAAATAATATCATACAAGCATAGCAATTTGATATAGAACATTTAGGATAATGCTAAGTTTAAGTAGCAACATGATAGTGATTACATGAATATTAGTGACGTCATTATGTTACACTTAATTGATTAGCCATATTCAAAAACATGATATAATCATTGGGCTAACACTGGGTTAGGTTCGGGCCACGTCCGGACTAGTTTGGTATAATTGGGTCTTTTCTAAAAGTCAAAATCTATTTAATGAATAATTAAATCGTCTATGGGGTTTAAGTCGCAACTTTGGCTGGTTTCCTAGTTAGAACACACATATGGCTCGACTTCCCATACCATGGCTAATACACTAGTCAAAGCACGCCACTGCACTATCCATGCCATGATTTCTAGTCATCTTGTACTCCAAATTTTAACCATGACTAAGGCCCTCTATAATAATAACTATATAATTAAAATATTTTCAAATTCCAAAAATTACTATTTAAGAGGGGTTACAAATCTACCCATATTAGAAGTAAATTCGTCCTCGAATTTAACGACTACTAGGTTAGGCTGACTTAGTTGATCAAATCTTATCAAGATTTAAATAAATATTTAATCCAATAAATCAATAATCGATCCATAATAATTTTAAAAAATAATTCCAGATTTTATTAATAACATTTAAAATACTTTTAACCAAATCTAATTATAATACTTGATAAATAATTTTAAATGGATACTAAGTATTATCGAATAACTTTTAGAATGTACTTGCATAGATCCTAACAAATTTAGTAAATCTTCATCTAATAATTTGTCACTATATGAATATAAACTAATATTTGACATTATTCAAATACCTTTAAAATCGTAGAAATTATTGATAATAATCTTTAAACTTAAAAGTCTATTTTTTACTATAAAAATTTCTCTTTAAAAGAACTTTGGCAAAACTTCTTTCATTTCAGAACATGTATAATAGAATTTAAATAAATAAAAAATTTCAAGACATAATTTTCAAAATTTCGGGGAGAGGACTTACAAATCTACCCACCTTAGAATTATTTCACACTAGAAATTTCAAAGGCTACGATTAGGCACGACTACGAAAAATAATCAAGAAACGAAATTTCAATCGATACGAATAAAAGGACAAATGATATAATCACGAGGACGATGCGATTCATGATCAGATTAGTCACACCTAATCGCGGATATGATCAAAATAATTAAAAATAATATAAAAAAAGAAAAATGTGGCTTAGCACAATCAACCTTGGTCAAAATGGTTTAGTCGACGACCAAAATGTTTTAAGAACGATCAAAATTAAAATGGTTTGGCACGACCAAATTATAGTCAACATGGTCTAGTCACGATCAAAATTGCCAAAGAATGATAAAAAATTTAGGTAAAAATCTAAACGGGGTTATAGTCACTTAGATATAATTTAAGATACAGTTACGATCAAGATTAATCGTATAAGTCATCCAAGCATGATCAAATGAAACTTTTGACATTAGCAATAATTGAGTTGAAGTATAGGCACGATTATGATTATGGTCAAATAATTTTGTCTCAATTCAAGTCATTTAGGAACGATCAAAACTCAAATTTGTTTGGCATGATTAACTCGATTAACTTATTTAGGCAAAATTATTTAGACACGATTATCGAGTCAAAGTCTAGAAGAATATGCGAATTAACTCGATCGAAATATAGTCAAAATAGTCTAGTTGCGATCAGAAAGTCGTAAGGATGATCCAAATCGAAATTGTTTTTAGCACGATTCAATTATGTAGGCATGATCATTGAATCATAATCTAGGTATGATTATGAATCTAGTAGAAGGAATTTAAAATAGGCTTAAACGATTTCTAGGGAAACTAATAATGATACAAAAAGTGAAAAGATAAAAGGAAGGGTCCAAGAAATAAAAAGATAAGAACTAATCAAATCTTAGTCGAGAGTTCATGAAATTGTGAACCATAAAAATCAATAATCACATGCTAAAAAGGATGTAGTCTCTATAATATTTGAAGACCGTAAATATATTTGAAGTCACTTTACCAAGAACTTATGCCTCGCCAGTGTACATCTGGCTGCAGTAAACCCTTGGTTTCATGAATCAAGTATAATATTGTATAGAATACCCTATCAACTCCATCCAATATTGAATAAAGATAGCTAAGGTCAAAATAGGACAACCAAGACATAGTTCTAACAATGTTTGATAACTTACGCTTACTTAAAATTATTTCAACTTAGGGATCACGTCTCGCCAGTGCGCTGCTGGCTGCAGTGAACCGCAGTCTCGATAATTCAAATAAATGGCGACAATGCGCTGCTGTCTTGCCAGTATAAGTCATCAAAACTATTCTAACTATATCCATAAAATTTCAAAGGAGCTTATAGAATTTTAACATGATCTATCATGATAGAAAGGTGTAAGTATCTGTCCTTGAAGAAAATATCGGTTTTGAAAATCAAATTATCGATTAGGTATAACTTTTTTTTTGAAAGACAAACGAACGATTCAGAAAACTATTGAACATAAGAGAAGTAGAAATCTCCAACTTTTATTTCTCTAATATTCAAGGATCGAGGGAAAAACATAAAACAAACTCAGAATTATCATATATAGAACTGAAAAAGTTAATGGAATAAAATATTGATAAAATAATTACCTATGGCAATTAAGTAATACGGTCTAGGCAGGAAAGATAATTCGAACCGATTCCAGGGTGATCAAGATAGGAGAAGGGTAAGTATCTATTCTATAAGTCTCGATTACTGGCAATAATTGATTAGGGAGAAAATAACTTAAGATAAAAGAAGTACAAACATTCTAATCTCTATTTCATAGATATCTCAAATGATCGAGGGAACACTTTTAATCAAATACTAACTCGAGATTCGTATATGGATAACAGGATCAGAAATTATAAAAATAATTCTTTATGGCAGAATGGGAATTGATTAAGCAATTCAGACTTACTATATGATGATAGTTAGAGAAGAAAAATTAAATGATCAAGATTGGGATTGAATGCTAGGAATACCTAATTTACCAGGCGGATAGCCTACCCACCTTATAATTTATCGTCTTATCAAAGCGCAATAGCATATCTATGGAATTTCTCAACTTTTCTAAACATAATAATTTCTTACCTAAATTGTGTGGCCTATATAACAATTCT